>JAKSZU010000094.1:509627-754457 GCA_026018925.1 Tupaia tana
ACGCTATCTCCAACCGTAACACTGAACCGAAAACTAACAGTAGCCCTAAACTTCCTCTCTCAAACTAAGTTCAAACCTAACCTAACCTGAAGCCTAACTCAAACCACAGACCTAACTCTAACCCTAGGCGGACACCTTAAGCTCAACCCCAACCCTAACCTGACCCTCACGCTAACTCCAACCGTAACACTGAACCGAAAACTAACAGTAGCCCTAAACTTACTCCCTCAAACTAAGTTCAAACCTACCCTAACCTGAAGCCTAACTCAAACCACAGACCTAACCCTAACCCTAGGCGGACACCTTAAGCTCAACCCCAAACCTAACCTGACCCTGACGCTTACTCCAACCGTAACAGTTAACCGAAAACTCTCAGTAGCCCTAAACTGACTCCCTCAAACTAAGTTCAAACCTAACCTAACCTGAAGCCTAAATCAAATCATAGACCTAACCCTAACCCTAGGCGGACAGCTTATACTTAACCCCCACCCTATCCTGACCCTGACGCTTACTCCAACTGTAACAGTTAACCGAAAACTAACAGTAGCCCTAAACTTACTCCCTCAAACTAACTTCAAACCTAACCTAACCTGAAGCCTAAATCAAACCATACACCTAACCCTAACCCTATGCGGACACCTTAAGCTCAACCCCAACCCTAACCTGGCCCTGACGCTAACTCCAAATGTAACAGTTACCCGAAAACTAACAGTAGCCCTAAACTTACTCCCTCAAACTAACTTCAAACCTAACCTAACTTGAAGCCTAACTCAAACCATAGACCTAACCCTAACCCTAGGCGGACACCTGAAGCTCAATCACAACCCTAACCTGACACTGACGCTATCTCCAAATCGTAACACTGAACCGAAAACAAACAGTAGCCCTAAACTTACTCCCTCAAACTAAGTTCAAACCTAACCTAACCTGAAGCCTAAATCAAACCACACACCTTACCCTAACCCTAGGCGGACACCTTAACTTCAACACCAAACCAAACCTGACCCTGACGCTTACTCCAACTGTAACAGTTACCTGAAAACAAACAGTAGCCCTAAACTTACTCCCTCAAACTAAGTTCAAACCTAACCTAACCTGAAGCCTAAATCTAACCACACACCTTACCCTAACCCTAGGCGGACACCTTATGCTTAACCCCCACCATAACCTGACCCTGACGCTTACTCCAACCGTAACAGTTACCCGAAAACTAACAGTAGCCCTAAACTTACTCCCTCAAACTAAGTTCAAACCTGACCTAACCAGAAGCCAAAATCAAACCATACACCTAACCCTAACCTTAGGCGGACACCTTAAGCTCAACCCCAACCCTAACCTGACCCTCACGCTAAATCCAACCGTAACACTGAACCGAAAACAAACAGTAGCCCTAAACTTACTCCCTCAAACTAAGTTCAAATCTAACCTAACCTGAAGCCTAACTCAAACCATAGACCTAACCCTAACCCTAGGCGGACGGACACCTGAATCTCAAGCACAATCCTAACCTGACCCTGACGCTATCTCCAACCGTAACACTGAACCGAAAACTCACAGTAGCCCTAAACTTACTCCCTCAAACTACGTTCAAATCTAACCTAACCTGAAGCCTAAATCAAATCATAGACCTAACCCTAACCCTAGGCGGACAACTTATGCTTAACCCCCACCCTAACCTGACCCTGACGCTTACTCCAACCGTAACAGTTAACCGAAAACTAACAGTAGCCCTGAACTTACACCCTCAAACTAACTTCAAACCTAATCTAACCTGAAGCCTAACTCAAACCATAGACCTAACCCTAACCCTAGGCGGACACCTTAAGCTTAACCCCAACCCTAACCTGACCCTCACGCTAACTCCAACCGTAACACTGAACCGAAAACTAACAGTAGCCCTAAACTTACTCCCTCAAACTAACTTCAAACCTAACCTAACCTGAAGCGTAAATTAAACCATACACCTAACCCTAACCCTAGGCGGACACCTTAAGCTCAACCCCAACCCTAACCTGACCTCCAGGCTAACTCCAACCATATCACTGAACCGAAAACTAAGAGTAGCCCTAAACTTACTCCCTCAAACTAAGTTCAAACCTAACCTAACCTGAAGCCTAACTCAATCCATAGACCTAACCCTACCCCTAGGCGGACACCTCAAGCTAACCCCAACCCTAACCTGACCCTGACGATAACTCCAACCATAAAAATGAAAATAAAACTAACAGTAGCCCTAAACTTACTCCCTCAAACTAAGTTCAAACCTAACCTAACCTGAAGCCTAAATCAAACCATACACCTAACCCTAACCCTAGGCGGACACCTTAAACTCAACCCCAAACCTAACCTGACCCCGACGCTTACTCCAACCGTAACAGTTAACCGAAAACTAACAGTAGCCCTAAACTTACTCCCTCTAACTAAGTTCAAACATAACCTAACCTGAAGCCTAAATTAAACCTTACACCTAACCGTAACCCTAGGCGGACACCTTAAGCTCTACCCCAACCATAACCTGGCCCTGACGCTAACTCCAATCGTAACACTTACCCGAAAACTAACAGTAGCCCTAAACTTATTCCCTCAAACTAAGTTCAAACCTAACCTAACCTGAAGCCTAAATCAAACCATACACCTAACCCTAACCCTAGACGGACACCTGAAGCTCAACCCCAACCCTAACCTGACCCTCACGCTATGTCCAACCGCAACACTGAACTGAAAACTAACAGTAGCCCTAAACTTACTCCCTCAAACTAAGTTCAAACCTAACCTAACCTGAAGCCTAACACAAACAATAGACCTAAACCTAACCCTAGGTGGACACCTGAAGCTCAACCCCAACCATAACCTGACCCTGACGCTATCTCCAACCGTAACACTGAACCGAAAACTAACAGTACCCCTAAATTTACTCCCTCAAACTAAGTTCAAACCTAACCTAACCTGAAGCCTAACTCAAACCACGGACCTAACCCTATCCCTAGGCGGACACGTTAAGCTCAACCCCAACCCTAACCTGACCCTCACGCTAACTCCAACCGTAACACGGAACCGAAAACTAACAGTAGCCCTAAACTTATTCCCTCAAACTAAGTTCGAACCTAACCTAACCTGAAGCCTAACTCAAACAATAGACCTAAGCCTAACCCTAGGCGGACACCTTAAGCTTAACCCCAACCCTAACCTGACCCTGAGGCTACATTCAACCGTAACACTGAACCGAAAAATGCAATGGGCCTAAACTTACTCCCTCAAACTAAGTTCAAACCTAACCTAACCTGAAGCCCAACTCAAACCATAGACCTAACCCTAACCCTAGGCAGACACCTGAATCTCAACCCCAACCATAACTTGACCCTGACGCTATCTCCAACCGTAACACTGAACCGAAAACTAACAGTAGCCCTAAACTTCCTCCCTCAAACTAAGTTCAAACCTAACATAACCTGAAGCCTAACTCAACCCACAGACCTAACTCTAACCCTAGGTGGACACCTTATGTTTAACCCCCACCCTAACCTGACCCTGACACTTACTCCAACCGTAACAGTTAAACGAAAACTAACAGTAGCCCTAAACTGTCTCCTTCAAACTAAGTTCAAACCTAACCTAACCTGAAGCCTAACTCAAACAATAGACCTAAACCTAACCCTAGGCGGACACCTTATGTTTAACTCCCACCCTAACCTGGCCCTGACGCTTACTCCAACGGTAAGAGTTAACCGAAAACTAACAGTAGCCCTAAACTTACTCCCTCAAACTAACTTCAAACCTAACCTAACCTGAAGCCTAAATCAAACCATACACCTAACCCTAACCCTAGGCGGACACCTGAAACTCAACCACAACCCTAACCAGACCCTTACGCTATCTCCAACAGTAACACTGAACCGAAAACTAACAGTAGCCCTAAACTTACTCCCTCAAACTAAGTTCAAACCTACCCTAACCTGAAGCCTAACTCAAACCACAGACCTAACCCTAACCCTAGGCGGACACCTTAAGCTCAACCCCAACCCTAACCTGAACCTCACGCTAACTCCAACCGTAACACTGAACCGAAAACAAACAGTAGCCCTAAACTTACTCCCTCAAACTAAGTTCAAACCTAACCTAACCTGAAGGCTAACTCAAACCATAGACCTAACCCTAACCCTAGGCGGACACCTTATGCTTAACCCCCACCCTAACCTAACCCTGACGCTTACGCCAACCGTAACACTTAAACGAAAAGTAACAGTAGCCCTAAACTTACTGCCTCAAACTAAGTTCAAACCTAACCTATCCTGAAGCCTAAATCAAACCATACACCTAACCCTAACCCTAGGCTGACACCTGAAGTTCAAACCCAACCCTAAACTGAACCTCAGGCTAACTCCAACCGTAACACTGAACCGAAAACTAACAGTAGGACTAAACTTACTCCCTCAAACTAAGTTCAATCCTAACCTAACCAGAAGCCTAAATGAAAACATAGACCTAACCCTAACCCTAGGCTGACACCTTATGTTTAACCCCCACCTTAACCAGACCCTGACGCTTACTCCAACCGTAACAGTTAAACGAAAACTAACAGTAGCCCTAAACTTACTCCCTCAAACTAAGTTCAAACCTAACCTAACCAGAAGCCTAAATCACACCATACACCTATCCCTAACCCTAGGCGGACACCTTAAGCTCAACCCCAAACCTAACCTGACCCTGACGCTTACTCCAACCGTAACAGTTAACCGAAAACTCACAGTAGCCCTAAACTGACTCCCTCAAACTAAGTTCAAACCTAACCTAACCTGAAGCCTAACTTAAACCAAAGACCTAACCCTAACCCTAGGCGGACACCTTAAGCTCAACCCCAACCCTAACCTGACCCTCACGCTATCTCTAACCGTAACACTGAACCGAAAACGAACAGTAGCCCTAAACTTACTCCCTCAAACTAAGGTCAAACCTTACCTAACCTGAAGCCTAAATGAAA
The DNA here is from genome assembly GCA_026018925.1 of Tupaia tana. Classification (NCBI taxonomy): domain Eukaryota; kingdom Metazoa; phylum Chordata; class Mammalia; order Scandentia; family Tupaiidae; genus Tupaia; species Tupaia tana. The sequence goes on from JAKSZU010000094.1 coordinate 514,606, forward strand.
CCATAGACCTAACCCTAACCCTAGGCGGACACCTTATGCTTAAGCCCCACCCTAACCTGAACCTGACGCTTACTCCAACCCTAACAGTTAAACGAAAACTAACAGTAGCCCTAAACTTACTGCCTCAAACTAAGTTCAAACCTAACCTAACCTGAAGCCTAAATGAAACAATACACCTAACCCTAACCCTAGGCGGACACCTGAAGTTCAAACCCAACCCTAACGTGACCCACACATTAACTCCAACCGTAACACTGAACCGAAAACTAACAGTAGCCCTAAACTTACTCCCTCAAACTAAGTTCAAACCTAACCTAACCTGATGCCTAACTCAAACCACAGACCTAACCCTAACACTAGGCGGACACCTTAAGCTACACTCCAACCCTAACCTGACCCTGACGCTATCTCCAACCGTAACACTGAACCGAAAACTAACAGTAGCCCTAAACTTACTCACTCAAACTAAGTTCAAACGTAACCTAACCTGGAGCCTAAATCAAACCATGGACCTAACCCTAACACTAGGCGGACACCTCAAGCTAACCCCAACCCTAACTTGAACCTGACGCTAACTCCAACCATAATACTGAACCGAAAACTAACAGTAGCCCTAAACTTACTCCCTAAAACTAACTTCAAACCTAACCTAACCTGAAGCCTAAATCAAACCATACACGTAACACTAACACTAGGCGGACACCTTAAGCTCAACCCCAACCCTAACCTGACCCTAACGCTAACTCCAACCGTAACAGTTACCCGAAAACTAACAGTAGCCCTAAACTTAATCCCTCAAACTAAGTTCAAAACTAACCTAAAAAGAAGCCAAAATCAAACCATACAGCTAACCCTATACCTAGGCGGACACCTTAAGCTAAACCACAACACTAACCTGACCCTCACGCTAACTCCAACCGTAGCACTGAACCGAAAACTAACAGTAGCCCTAATTTTACTCCCTCAGACTAAGTTCAAACCTAACCTAACCTGAAGCCTAACTCAAACCATAGACCTAACCCTAACCCTAGGCGGACACCTAAAGTTCAAACCCAACCCTAACCTGAACCTCACGCTAACTCCAACCGTAACACTGAACCGAAAACTAACAGTAGCCCTAAACTTACTCCCTCAAACTAAGTTCAAACCTAACCTAACCTGAAGCATAAATCAAACAATAGACCTAACCCTAACCCTAGGCGGACACCTTAAGCTTAACCCCAAACCTAACATGACCCTGAGGTTAAATCCAACCGTAACACTGAACCAAAAACTAACAGTAGCCCTAAACTTACTCCCTCAAACTAAGTTCAATCCTAACCTAACCAAAAGCCTAAATGAAACCATAGACCTAACCCTAACCCTAGGCGGACACCTTATTCTTAACCCCAACCCTAACCTGGCCCTGAAACTAACTCCAACAGTAACAGTTACCCGAAAACAAAGAGTAGCCCTAAACTTACTCCCTCAAACTAAGTTCAAACCTAACCTAACCTGAAGCCTAACTCAAACCACAGACCTAACCGTAACCCTAGGCGGACACCTTAAGCTCAACCCCAACCCTAACCTGAATCTCACGCTAACTCCAAACATAACACTGAACCGAAAACTAACAGTAGCCCTAAACTTACTCCCTCAACATAAGTTCAAACCTAAACTAACCTGAAGCCTAACTCAAACCATAGACCTAACCCTAACCCTAGGCGGACACCTCAAGCTAACCCCAAACCTAACCTGACCCTGACGCTAACTCCAACCATAATACTGAACAGAAAATTAACAGTAGCCCTAAACTTACTCCCTCAAACTAAGTTCAAACCTAACCTAACCTGAAGCCTAAATCAAACCATACACCTAACCCTAACCCTAGGCGGACACCTTAAACTCAACCCCAAACCTAACCTGACCCTGACGCTTACTCCAACCTTAACAGTTAACCGAAAACTAACAGTAGCCCTAAACTTACTCCCTCAAACTAAGTTCAAACCTAACCTAACCTGAAGCCTAACTCAAACAATAGACCTAACCCTAACCCTAGGCGGACACCTGAAGCTCAACCCCAACCATAACCTGACCCTGACGCTATCTCCAACCGTAACACTGAACCGAAAACTACCAGTAGCCCTAGACTTACTCCCTCAAACTAAGTTCAATCCTAACCTTACCTGAAGCCTAAATGAAACCATAGACCTAACCCTAACCCTAGGCGGACACCTTAAGCTCAACCCCAACCATATCCTGAATCTCACGCTAACTCCAACCGTAACACGGAACCGAAAACTAACAGTAGCCCTAAACTTATTCCCTCAAACTAAGTTCGAACCTAACCTAACCTGAAGCCTAACTCAAACAATAGACCTAACCCTAACCCTAGGCGGACACCTTAAGCTTAACCCCAACCCTAACCTGACCCTGAGGCTAAATTCAACCATAACACTGAACTGAAAAATGCAATAGGCCTAAACTTACTCCCTCAAACTAAGTTCAAACCTAACCTAACACTGAAGCCTAACTCAAACCATAGACCTAACCCTAACCCTAGGCGGACACCTGAATCTCAACCCCAACCATAACTTGACCCTGACGCTGTCTCCAACCGTAACACTGAACCGAAAACTAACAGTAGCCCTAAACTTCCTCCCTCAAACTAAGTTCAAACCTAACCTAACCTGAAGCCTATGTGAATCCACAGAACTAACTCTAACCCTAGGCGGACACCTTAAGCTCAACCCCAACCCTAACCTGACCATCACGCTAACTCCTACCGTAACACTGAACCGGAAACTAACAGTAGCCCTAAACTTACTCCCTCAAACTAAGTTCAAACCTAACCTAACCTGAAGCCTAACTCAAACAATAGACCTAACCCTAACCCTAGGCGGACACCTTAAGCTCAACCCCAACCCTAACCTGACCCTCACGCTAACTCCAACCGTAACACTGAACCGAAAACTAACAGTAGCCCTAAACTTACTCCCTCAAACTAAGTTCAAACCTAAACTAACCTGAAGCCTAACTCAAACCACAGACCTAACCCTAACCCTAGGCGGACACCTTAAGCTCAACCCCAACCCTAACCTGACCCTCACGCTAACTCCAACCGTAACACTGAACCGAAAACTAATAGTAGCCCTAAACTTACTCCCTCAAACTAAGTTCAAACCTAACCTAACCTGATGCCTAACTCAAACCACAGACCTAACCCTAACCCTAGGCGGACACCTTAAGCTCAACCCCAACCCTAACCTGACCCTCACGCTAACTCCAATCGTAACACTGAACCGAAAACTAACAGTAGCCCTAAACTTACTCCCTCAACATAAGTTCAAACCTAAACTAACCTGAAGCCTAACTCAAACCATAGACCTAACCCTAACCCTAGGCGGACACCTCAAGCTAACCCCAAACCTAACCTGACCCTGACGCTAACTCCAACCATAATACTGAACAGAAAATTAACAGTAGCCCTAAACTTACTCCCTCAAACTAAGTTCAAACCTAACCTAACCTGAAGCCTAAATCAAACCATACACCTAACCCTAACCCTAGGCGGACAACTTAAACTCAACCCCAAACCTAACCTGACCCTGACGCTTACTCCAACCTTAACAGTTAACCGAAAACTAACAGTACCCCTAAACTTACTCCCTCAAACTAAGTTCAAACCTAACCTAACCTGAAGCCTAACTCAAACAATAGACCTAACCCTAACCCTAGGCGGACACCTGAAGCTCAACCCCAACCATAACCTGACCCTGACGCTATCTCCAACCGTAACACTGAACCGAAAACTACCAGTAGCCCTAGACTTACTCCCTCAAACTAAGTTCAATCCTAACCTTACCTGAAGCCTAAAAGAAACCATAGACCTAACCCTAACCCTAGGCGGACACCTTAAGCTCAACCCCAACCATATCCTGAATCTCACGCTAACTCCAACCGTAACACGGAACCGAAAACTAACAGTAGCCCTAAACTTATTCCCTCAAACTAAGTTCAAATCTAACCTAACCTGAAGCCTAACTCAAACAATAGACCTAACCCTAACCCTAGGCGGACACCTTAAGCTTAACCCCAACCCTAACCTGACCCTGAGGCTAAATTCAACCATAACACTGAACTGAAAAATGCAATAGGCCTAAACTTACTCCCTCAAACTAAGTTCAAACCTAACCTAACACTGAAGCCTAACTCAAACCATAGACCTAACCCTAACCCTAGGCGGACACCTGAATCTCAACCCCAACCATAACTTGACCCTGACGCTGTCTCCAACCGTAACACTGAACCGAAAACTAACAGTAGCCCTAAACTTCCTCCCTCAAACTAAGTTCAAACCTAACCTAACCTGAAGCCTATGTGAATCCACAGACCTAACTCTAACCCTAGGCGGACACCTTAAGCTCAACCCCAACCCTAACCTGACCATCACACTAACTCCTACCGTAACACTGAACCGGAAACTAACAGTAGCCCTAAACTTACTCCCTCAAACTAAGTTCAAACCTAACCTAACCTGAAGCCTAACTCAAACAATAGACCTAACCCTAACCCTAGGCGGACACCTTAAGCTCAACCCCAACCCTAACCTGACCCTCACGCTAACTCCAACCGTAACACTGAACCGAAAACTAACAGCAGCCCTAAACTTACTCCCTCAAACTAAGTTCAAACCTAAACTAACCTGAAGCCTAACTCAAACCACAGACCTAACCCTAACCCTAGGCGGACACCTTAAGCTCAACCCCAACCCTAACCTGACCCTCATGCTAACTCCAACCGTAACACTGAACCGAAAACTAATAGTAGCCCTAAACTTACTCATTCAAACTAAGTTCAAACCTAACCTAACCTGATGCCTAACTCAAACCACAGACCTAACCCTAACCCTAGGCGGACACCTTAAGCTACACTCCAACCCTAACCTGACCCTGACGCTATCTCCAACCGTAACACGGAACCGAAAACTAACAGTAGCCCTAAACTTATTCCCTCAAACTAAGTTCGAACCTAACCTAACCTGAAGCCTAACTCAAACAATAGACCTAACCCTAACCCTAGGCGGACACCTTAAGCTACACTCCAACCCTAACCTGACCCTGACGCTATCTCCAACCGTAACACTGAACCGAAAACTAACAGTAGCCCTAAACTTACTCACTCAAACTAAGTTCAAACCTAACCTAACCTGAAGCCTAAATCAAACCATACACCTAACCCTAACCCTAGGCGGACACCTTAAACTCAACCCCAAACCTAACCTGACCCTGACGCTTACTCCAACCTTAACAGTTAACCGAAAACTAACAGTAGCCCTAAACTTACTCCCTCAAACTAAGTTCAAACCTAACCTAACCTGAAGCCTAACTCAAACAATATACCTAACCCTAACCCTAGGCGGACACCTTAAGCTTAACACCAACCTTAACCTGAACCTGAGGCTAAATCCAACCGTAACACTGAACCGAAAACTAACAGTAGCCCTAAACTTACTCCCTCAAACTAAGTTCAATCCTAACCTAACCTGAAGCCTAAATGAAACCATAGACCTAACCCTAACCCTAGGCAGACACCTTATGCTTGACCCCCACCCTAACCTGACCCTGACGCTTACTCCAACCGTAACAGTTAAACGAAAACTAACAGAAGCCCTAAACTTACTCCCTCAAACTAAGTTCAAACCTAACGTAAAATGAAGCCTAAATCAAACCATACACCTAACCCTAACCCTAGGCGGACACCTTAAGCTTAACCCCAACCCTAACCTGACTCTGAGGCGAAATCCAAACGTAACACTGAAACGAAAAATACAATAGGCCTAAACTTACTCCCTCAAACTAAGTTCAAACCTAACTTAACCTGAAGCCTAACTCAAACCATAGACCTAACCCTAACCCTAGGCGGACACCTGAATCTCAACCCCAACCCTAACTTGACCCTGACGCTATCTCCAACCGTAGCACTGAACCGAAAACTAACAGTAGCCCTAAACTTACTCCTTCAAACTAAGTTCAAACCTAACCTAACCTGAAGTGTATCTCAAACCACAGACCTAACCCTAACCCTAGGCGGACACCTTAAGCTCAACACCAACCCTAACCGGACCCTCACGCTAACTCCAAACGTAACACTGAACCGAAAACTAACAGTAGCCCTAAACTTACTGCCTCAAACTAAGTTCAATCCTAACCTAACCTGAAGACTAAATGAAACCATAGACCTAACCCTAACCCTAGGCGGACACCTTATGCTTAACCCCCACCCTACCCTGACCCTGACGCTTACTCCAACTGTAACAGTTTCCCGAAAACTAACAGTAGCCCTAAACTTACTCCCTCAAACTAAGTTCAAACCTTACCTAACCTGAAGCCTAAATGAAACCATAGACCTAACCCTAACCCTAGGCGGACACCTTATGCTTAAGCCCCACCGTAACCTGACCCTGACGCTTACTCCAACCCTAACAGTTAAACGAAAACTAAAAGTAGCCCTAAACTTACTGCCTCAAACTAAGTGCAACCCTAACCTAACCTGAAGCCTAAATCAAACCATACACCTAACCCTAACCCTAGGCGGACACCTGAAGTTCAAACCCAACCCTAACCTGAACCTCACGCTAACACCAACCGTAACACTGAACCGAAAACTAACAGTAGCCCTAAACTTACTCCCTAAAACTAAGTTCAAACCTAACCTAACCTGAAGCCTAACTCAAACCACAGACCTAACCTTAACCCTAGGCAGACACCTTAAGCTCAACACCAACCCTAACCTGACCCTGACGCTAACTCCAACCGTAACACTGAATCGAAAACTAACAGTAGCCCTAAACTTACTCCCTCAAACTAAGTTCAAACCTAACCTAACCTGAAGCCTAACTCAAACAAGAGACCTAAACCTAACCCTAGGCGGAAACCTTAAGCTTAACCCCAACCCTAACCTGACCCTGAGGCTATATGCAACCTTAACACTGAACCGAAAACTAACAGTAGCCATAAACTTACTCCCTCAAACTAAGTTCAATCCTAACCTAACCTGAAGCCTAAATGAAACCATAGACCTAAACCTAACCCTAGGCAGACACCTTATGCTTGACCCACACCCTAACCTGACCCTTACGCTTACTCCAACCGTAACAGTTAAACGAAAACTAACAGTAGCCCTAACTTACTCCCTCAAACTAAGTTCAAACGTAACCTAACCTGAAGCCTAAATCAAACCATACACCTAACCCTAACCCTAGGCGGACACCTTAAGCTCAACCCCAACCCTAACCTGACCCTCACGCTAACTCCAACCGTAACACTGAACCGAAAACTAACAGTAGCCCTAAACTTACTCCCTCAAACTAAGTTCAAACCTAACCTAACCTGAAGCCTAACTCAAACCACAGACCTAACCCTAACCCTAGGCGGACACCTTAAGCTCAACCCCAACCCTAACGTGACCCTCACGCTAACTCCAACCGTAACACTGAACCGAAAACTAACAGTAGCCCTAAACTTACTCCCTCAAACTAAGTTCAAACCTAACCTAACCTGAAGCCTAACTCAAACCCTAGACCTAACCCTAACCCTAGGCGGACACCTCAAGCTAACCCCAAACCTAACCTGACCCTGACGCTAACTCCAACCATAATACTGAACAGAAAATTAACAGTAGCCCTAAACTTACTCCCTCAAACTAAGTTCAAACCTAACCTAACCTGAAGCCTAAATCAAACCATACACCTAACCCTAACCCTAGGCGGACACCTTATGCTTAACACCCACCCTAACCTGACCCTGACACTTACTCCAACCGTAACAGTTAAACGAAAACTAACAGTATCCCTAAACTTACTCCCTCAAACTAAGTTCAAACCTAACCTAACCTGAAGCCTGAATCAAACCATACACCTAACCCTAACCCTAGGCGGACACCTTAAGCTCAACCCCAAACCTAACCAGACCCTGACGTTTACTCCAAACGTAACAGTTAACTGAAAAGTAACAGTAGCCCTAGACTTACTCCTTCAAACAAAGTTCAATCCTAACCTTACCTGAAGCCTAAATGAAACCATACACCTAACCCTAACCCTAGGCGGACACCTTAAGCTCAACCACCACCCTAACCTGGCCCTGAAACTAACTCCAACAGTAACAGTTACCCGAAAACTAAGAGTAGCCCTAAACTTACTCCCTCAAACTAAGTTCAAACCTAACCTAACCTGAAGCCTAACTCAAACCACAGACCTAACCGTAACCCTAGACAGACACCTTAAGCTCAACCCCAACCCTAACCTGAATCTCACGCTAACTCCAACCGTAACACGGAACCGAAAACTAACAGTAGCCCTAAACTTATTCCCTCAAACTAAGTTCGAACCTAACCTAACCTGAAGCCTAACTCAAACAATAGACCTAACCCTTACCCTAGGCGGACACCTTAAGCTTAACCCCAACCCAAACCTGACCCTGAGGCTAAATTCAACCATAACACTGAACCGAAAAATGCAATAGGCCTAAACTTACTCCCTCAAACTAAGTTCAAACCTAACCTAACCTGAAGCCTAACTCAAACCATAGACCTAACCCTAACCCTAGGCGGACACCTGAATCTCAACCCCAACCATAACTTGACCCTGACGCTGTCTCCAACCGTAACACTGAACCGAAAACTAACAGTAGCCCTAAACTTCCTCCCTCAAACTAAGTTCAAACCTAACTTAACCTGAAGCCTATATCAAACCACAGACCTAACTCTAACCCTAGGCGGACACCTTAAGCTCAACCCCAACCCTAACCTGACCCTCACGCTAACTCCAACCCTAACACTGAACCGAAAACTAACAGTAGCCCTAAACTTACTCCCTCAAACTAAGTTCAAACCTAACCTAACCTGAAGCCTAAATCAAACCATACACCTAACCCTAACCCTAGGCGGACACCTTAAGCTCAACCCCAACCCTAACCTGACCCTCACGCTAACTCCAACCGTAACACTGAACCGAAAACTAACAGTAGCCCTAAACTTACTCCCTCAAACTAAGTTCAAACCTAACCTAACCTGAAGCCTAACTCAAACCACAGACCTAACCCTAACCCTAGGCGGACACCTTAAGCTCAACCCCAACCCTAACCTGACCCTCACGCTAACTCCAACCGTAACACTGAACCGAAAACTAACAGTAGCCCTAAACTTACTCCCTCAAACTAAGTTCAAACCTAACCTAACCTGAAGCCTAACTCAAACCATAGACCTAACCCTAACCCTAGGCGGAAACCTCAAGCTAACCCCAACCCTAACCAGACCCTGACGCTAACTCCAACCATAATAGTGAACAGAAAATTAACAGTAGCCCTAAACTTACTGCCTCAAACTAAGTTCAAACCTAACCTAACCTGAAGCCTAAATCAAACCATACACCTAACCCTAACCCTAGGCGGACACCTTAAGCTCAACCCCAAACCTAACCTGACCCTGACGCTTACTCCAACCGTAACAGTTAACCGAAAACTAACAGTAGCCCTAAACTTACTCCCTCAAACTAAGTTCAAACCTAACCTAACCTGAAGCCTAACTCAAACAATAGACCTAAACCTTACCGTAGGCGGACACCTTAAGCTTAACACCAACCCTAACCTGACCCTGAGGCTAAATCCAACCGTAACACTGAACCGAAAACTAACAGTAGCCCTAAACTTACTCCCTCAAACTAAGTTCAATCCTAACCTAACCTGAAGCCTAAATGAAACCATAGACCTAACCCTAACCCTAGGCAGACACCTTATGCTTGACCCCCACCCTAACCTGACCCTGACGCTTACTCCAACCGTAACAGTTAAACGAAAACTAACAGTAGCCCTAAACTTACTCCCTCAAACTAAGTTCAAACCTAAACTAACCTGAAGCCTAAATCAAACCATACACCTAACCCTAACCCTAGGCGGACACCTTAACCTCAACCCCAACCCTAACCTGACCCTCACGCTAACTCCAACCGTAACACTGAACCGAAAACTAACAGTAGCCCTAAACTTACTCCCTCAAACTAAGTTCAAACCTAACCTAACCTGAAGCCTAACTCAAACCATAGACCAAACCCTAACCCTAGGCGGACACCTCAAGCTAACCCCAAACCTAACCTGACCCTGACGCTAACTCCAACCATAATACTGAACAGAAAATTAACAGTAGCCCTAAACTTACTCCCTCAAACTAAGTTCAAACCTAACCTAACCTGAAGCCTAAATCAAACCATACACCTAACCCTAACCCAAGGCGGACACCTTATGCTTAACCCCCACCCTAACCTGACCCTGACGCTTACTCCAACCGTAACAGTTAAACGAAAACTAACAGTAGCCCTAAACTTACTCCCTCAAACTAAGTTCAAACCTAACCTAACCTGAAGTCTGAATCAAACCATACACCTAACCCTAACCCTAGGAGGACACCTTAAGCTCAACCCCAAACCTAACCTGACCCTGACGCTTACTCCAAACGTAACAGTTACCTGAAAACTAACAGTACCCCTAAACTGACTCCCTCAAACAAAGTTCAAACCTAACCTAACCTGAAGCCTAACTCAAACCATAGACCTAACCCTCACCCTAGGCCGACACCTGAAGCTCCACCCCAACCCTAACCTGACCCTGACGCTATCTCCAACCGTAATATTGAACCGAAAACTAACAGTAGTCATAAACTTTCTCCCTAAAACTAAGTATAAACCTAACCTAACCTGAAGCCTAACTCAAATCACAGACCTAACCCTAAACTTGGCGGACACCTTAAGCTCAACCCCAACCTTAACCGGACCTTAACGCTAACTCCAAACGTAACACTGAACCGAAAACTAACAGTAGCTCTAAACTTACTCCCTCAAACTAAGTTCAATCCTAACCTAACCTGAAGCCTAAATGAAACCATAGACCTAACCCTAACCCTAGGCGGACACCTTATGCTTAACCCCCACTCTAACCTGACCCTGACGCTTACTCCAACCGTAACAGTTAACCGAAAACTAACAGTATCCCTAAACTTACTCCCTCAAACTAAGTTCAATCCTAACCTAACCTGAAGCCTAAATGAAACCATAGACCTAACCCTAACCCTAGGCGGAAACCTTATGCTTAACCCCCACCCTAACCTGACCCTGACGCTTACTCCAACCGTAACAGTTAAACGAAAACTAACAGTAGCCCTAAGCTTACTCCCTCAAACTAAGTTCAAACCTAACCTAACCTGAAGACTAAATCAAACCATACACCTAACCCTAACCCTAGGCGGACACCTTAAGCTCAACCCCAAACCTAACCTGACCCTGTCGCTTACTCCAACCGTAACAGTTAACCGAAAACTGACAGTAGCCCTAAAATTACTCCCTCAAACTAAGATCAAACCTAACCTAAACTGAAGCCTAACTTAAACCAAAGACCTAACCCTAACCCTAGGCGGACAACTTAAGCTCAACCCCAACCCTAACCTGACCCTCACGCTATCTCTAACCGTAACACTGAACCGAAAACTAACAGTAGCCCTAAACTTACTCCCTCAAACTAAGTTCAAACCTAACCTAACCTGAAGCCTAAATGAACCCATAGACCTAACCCTAACCCTAGGCGGACACCTTATGCTTAAGCCCCACCCTAACCTGACCCTGACGCTTACTCCAACCCTAACAGTTAAACGAAAACTAACAGTAGCCCTAAACTTACTGCCTCAAACTAAGTTCAAACCTAACCTAACCTGAAGCCTAAATCAAACCATACACCTAACCCTAACCCTAGGCGGACACCTGAAGTTCAAACCCAACCCTAACCTGACCCACACGCTAACTCCAACCGTAACACTGAACCGAAAACTAACAGTAGCCCTAAACTTACTCCCACAAACTAAGTTCAAACCTAACCTAACCTGATGCCTAACTCAAACCACAGACCTAACCCTAACCCTAGGCGGACACCTTAAGCTACACTCCAACCCTAACCTGACCCTGACGCTATCTCCAACCGTAACACTGAACCGAAAACTAACAGTAGCCCTAAACTTACTCACTCAAACTAAGTTCAAACCTAACCTAACCTGAAGCCTAAATCAAACCATACACCTAACCCTAACCCTAGGCGGACACCTTAAACTCAACCCAAACCTAACCTGACCCTGACGCTTACTCCAACCTTAACAGTTAACCGAAAACTAACAGTAGCCCTAAACTTACTCCCTCAAACTAAGTTCAAACCTAACCTAACCTGAAGCCTAACTCAAACAATATACCTAACCCTAACCCTAGGCGGACACCTTAAGCTTAACACCAACCTTAACCTGAACCTGAATCTAAATCCAACCGTAACACTGAACCGAAAACTAACAGTAGCCCTAAACTTACTCCCTCAAACTAAGTTCAATCCTAACCTAACCTGAAGCCTAAATGAAACCATAGATCTAACCCTAACCCTAGGCAGACACCTTATGCTTGACCCCCACCCTAACCTGACCCTGACGCTTACTCCAACCGTAACAATTAAACGAAAACTAACAGAAGCCCTAAACTTACTCCCTCAAACTAAGTTCAAATCTAACCTAAAATGAAGCCTAAATCAAACCATACACCTAACCCTAACCCTAGGCGGACACCTTAAGCTTAACCCCAACCCTAACCTGACTCTGAGGCGAAATCCAAACGTAACAATGAAACGAAAAATACAATAGGCCTAAACTTACTCCCTCAAACTAAGTTCAAACCTAACTTAACCTGAAGCCTAACTCAAACCATAGACCTAACCCTAACCCTAGGCGGACACCTGAATCTCAACCCCAACCCTAACTTGACCCTGACGCTATCTCCAACCGTAGCACTGAACCGAAAACTAACAGTAGCCCTAAACTTACTCCTTCAAACTAAGTTCAAACCTAACCTAACCTGAAGTGTAACTCAAACCACAGACCTAACCCTAACCCTAGGCGGACACCTTAAGCTCAACACCAACCCTAACCGGACCCTCACGCTAACTCCAAACGTAACACTGAACCGAAAACTAACAGTAGCCCTACACTTACTGCCTCAAACTAAGTTCAATCCTAACCTAACCTGAAGACTAAATGAAACCATAGACCTAACCCTAACCCTAGGCGGACACCTTATGCTTAACCCCCACCCTACCCTGACCCTGACGCTTACTCCACCTGTAACAGTTTCCCGAAAACTAACAGTAGCCCTAAATTTACTCCCTCAAACTAAGTTCAAACCTTACCTAACCTGAAGCCTAAATGAAACCTTAGAACTAACCCTAACCCTAGGCGGACACCTTATGCTTAAGCCCCACCGTAACCTGACCCTGACGCTTACTCCAACCCTAACAGTTAAACGAAAACTAAAAGTAGCCCTAAACTTACTGCCTCAAACTAAGTGCAACCCTAACCTAACCTGAAGCCTAAATCAAACCATACACCTAACCCTAACCCTAGGCGGACACCTGAAGTTCAAACCCAACCCTAACCTGAACCTCACGCTAACTCCAACCGTAACACTGAACAGAAAACTAACAGTAGCCCTAAACTTACTCCCTAAAACTAAGTTCAAACCTAACCTAACCTGAAGCCTAACTCAAACCACAGACCTAACCTTAACCCTAGGCAGACACCTTAAGCTCAACACCAACCCTAACCTGACCCTGACGCTAACTCCAACCGTAACACTGAACCGAAAACTAACAGTAGCCCTAAACTTACTCCCTCAAACTAAGTTCAAACCTAACCTAACCTGAAGCCTAACTCAAACAATAGACCTAAACCTAACCCTAGGCGGAAACCTTAAGCTTAACCCCAACCCTAACCTGACCCTGAGGCTATATGCAACCTTAACACTGAACCGAAAACTAACAGTAGCCCTAAACTTACTCCCTCAAACTAAGTTCAATCCTAACCTAACCTGAAGCCTAAATGAAACCATAGACCTAACCCTAACCGTAGGCAGACACCTTATGCTTGACCCACACCCTAACCTGACCCTTACGCTTACTCCAACCGTAACAGTTAAACGAAAACTAACAGTAGCCCTAACTTACTCCCTCAAACTAAGTTCAAACGTAACCTAACCTGAAGCCTAAATCAAACCATACACCTAACCCTAACCCTAGGCGGACACCTTAAGCTCAACCCCAACCCTAACCTGACCCTCACGATAACTCCAACCGTAACACTGAACCGAAAACTAACAGTAGCCCTAAACTTACTCCCTCAAACTAAGTTCAAACCTAACCTAACCTGAAGCCTAACTCAAACCACAGACCTAACCCTAACCCTAGGCGGACACCTTAAGCTCAACCCCAACCCTAACGTGACCCTCACGCTAACTCCAACCGTAACACTGAACCGAAAACTAACAGTAGCCCTAAACTTACTCCCTCAAACTAAGTTCAAACCTAACCTAACCTGAAGCCTAACTCAAACCATAGACCTAACCCTAACCCTAGGCGGACACCTCAAGCTAACCCCAAACCTAACCTGACCCTGACGCTAACTCCAACCATAATACTGAACAGAAAATTAACAGTAGCCCTAAACTTACTCCCTCAAACTAAGTTCAAACCTAACCTAACCTGAAGCCTAAATCAAACCATACACCTAACCCTAACCCTAGGCGGACACCTTATGCTTAACACCCACCCTAACCTGACCCTGACGCTTACTCCAACCGTAACAGTTAAACGAAAACTAACAGTAGCCCTAAACTTACTCCCTCAAACTAAGTTCAAACCTAACCTAACCTGAAGTCTGAATCAAACCATACACCTAACCCTAACCCTAGGCGGACACCTTAAGCTCAACCCCAAACCTAACCAGACCCTGACGCTTACTCCAAACGTAACAGTTAACTGAAAACTAACAGTAGCCCTAGACTTACTCCTTCAAACAAAGTTCAATCCTAACCTTACCTGAAGCCTAAATGAAACCATAGACCTAACCCTAACCCTAGGCGGACACCTTAAGCTCAACCCCAACCCTAACCTGGCCCTGAAACTAACTCCAACAGTAACAGTTACCCGAAAACTAAGAGTAGCCCTAAACTTACTCCCTCAAACTAAGTTCAAACCTAACCTAACCTGAAGCCTAACTCAAACCACAGACCTAACCGTAACCCTAGACAGACACCTTAAGCTCAACCCCAACCCTAACCTGAATCTCACGCTAACTCCAACCGTAACACGGAACCGAAAACTAACAGTAGCCCTAAACTTATTCCCTCAAACTAAGTTCGAACCTAACCTAACCTGAAGCCTAACTCAAACAATAGACCTAACCCTTACCCTAGGCGGACACCTTAAGCTTAACCCCAACCCTAACCTGACCCTGAGGCTAAATTCAACCATAACACTGAACCGAAAAATGCAATAGGCCTAAACTTACTCCCTCAAACTAAGTTCAAACCTAACCTAACCTGAAGCCTAACTCAAACCATAGACCTAACCCTAACCCTAGGCGGACACCTGAATCTCAACCCCAACCATAACTTGACCCTGACGCTGTCTCCAACCGTAACACTGAACCGAAAACTAACAGTAGCCCTAAACTTCCTCCCTCAAACTAAGTTCAAACCTAACTTAACCTGAAGCCTATATCAAACCACAGACCTAACTCTAACCCTAGGCGGACACCTTAAGCTCAACCCCAACCCTAACCTGACCCTCACGCTAACTCCAACCGTAACACTGAACTGAAAACTAACAGTAGCCCTAAACTTACTCCCTCAAACTAAGTTCAAACCTAACCTAACCTGAAGCCTAAATCAAACCATACACCTAACCCTAACCCTAGGCGGACACCTTAAGCTCAACCCCAACCCTAACCTGACCCTCACGCTAACTCCAACCGTAACACTGAACCGAAAACTAACAGTAGCCCTAAACTTACTCCCTCAAACTAAGTTCAAACCTAACCTAACCTGAAGCCTAACTCAAACCACAGACCTAACCCTAACCCTAGGCGGACACCTTAAGCTCAACCCCAACTCTAACCTGACCCTCAGGCTAACTCCAACCGTAACACTGAACCGAAAACTAACAGTAGCCCTAAACTTACTCCCTCAAACTAAGTTCAAACCTAACCTAACCTGAAGCCTAACTCAAACCATAGACCTAACCCTAACCCTAGGCGGACACCTCAAGCTAACCCCAAACCTAACCAGACCCTGACGCTAACTCCAACCATAATAGTGAACAGAAAATTAACAGTAGCCCTAAACTTACTGCCTCAAACTAAGTTCAAACCTAACCTAACCTGAAGCCTAAATCAAACCATACACCTAACCCTAACCCTAGGCGGACACCTTAAACTCAACCCCAAACCTAACCTGACCCTGACGCTTACTCCAACCATAACAGTTAACCGAAAACTAACAGTAGCCCTAAACTTACTCCCTCAAACTAAGTTCAAACCTAACCTAACCTGAAGCCTAACTCAAACAATAGACCTAACCCTAACCGTAGGCGGACACCTTAAGCTTAACACCAACCCTAACCTGACCCTGAGGCTAAATCCAACCGTAACACTGAACCGAAAACTAACAGTAGCCCTAAACTTACTCCCTCAAACTAAGTTCAATCCTAACCTAACCTGAAGCCTAAATGAAACCATAGAACTAACCCTAACCCTAGGCAGACACCTTATGCTTGACCCCCACCCTAACCTGACCCTGACGCTTACTCCAACCGTAACAGTTAAACGAAAACTAACAGTAGCCCTAAACTTACTCCCTCAAACTAAGTTCAAACCTAAACTAACCTGAAGCCTAAATCAAATCATACACCTAACCCTAACCCTAGGCGGACACCTTAAGCTCAACCCCAACCCTAACCTTACCCTCACGCTAACTCCAACCGTAACACTGAACCGAAAACTAACAGTAGCCCTAAACTTACTCCCTCAAACTAAGTTCAAACCTAACCTAACCTGAAGCCTAACTCAAACCACAGACCTAACCCTAACCCTAGGCGGACACCTTAACCTCAACCCCAACCCTAACCTGACCCTCACGCTAACTCCAACCGTAACACTGAACCGAAAACTAACAGTAGCCCTAAACTTACTCCCTCAAACTAAGTTCAAACCTAACCTAACCTGAAGCCTAACTCAAACCATAGACCAAACCCTAACCCTAGGCGGACACCTCAAGCTAACCCCAAACCTAACCTGACCCTGACGCTAACTCCAACCATAATACTGAACAGAAAATTAACAGTAGCCCTAAACTTACTCCCTCAAACTAAGTTCAAACCTAACCTAACCTGAAGCCTAAATCAAACCATACACCTAACCCTAACCCTAGGCGGACACCTTATGCTTAACCCCCACCCTAACCTGACCCTGACGCTTACTCCAACCGTGACAGTTAAACGAAAACTAACAGTAGCCCTAAACTTACTCCCTCAAACTAAGTTCAAACCTAACCTAACCTGAAGTCTGAATCAAACCATACACCTAACCCTAACCCTAGGAGGACACCTTAAGCTCAACCCCAAACCTAACCTGACCCTGATGCTTACTCCAAACGTAACAGTTAACTGAAAACTAACAGTACCCCTAAACTGACTCCCTCAAACAAAGTTCAAACCTAACCTAACCTGAAGCCTAACTCAAACCATAGACCTAACCCTCACCCTAGGCCGACACCTGAAGCTCCAACCCAACCCTAGCCTGACCCTGACGCTATCTCCAACCGTAATATTGAACCGAAAACTAACAGTAGTCATAAACTTTCTCCCTAAAACTAAGTATAAACCTAACCTAACCTGAAGCCTAACTAAAATCACAGACCTAACCCTAAACCTAGGCGGACACCTTAAGCTCAACCCCAACCTTAACCGGACCTTAACGCTAACTCCAAACGTAACACTGAACCGAAAACTAACAGTAGCTCTAAACTTACTCCCTCAAACTAAGTTCAATCCTAACCTAACCTGAAGCCTAAATGAAACCATAGACCTAACCCTAACCCTCGGCGGACACCTTATGCTTAACCCCCACTCTAACCTGACCCTGACGCTTACACCAACCGTAACAGTTAACCGAAAACTAACAGTATCCCTAAACTTACTCCCTCAAACTAAGTTCAATCCTAACCTAACCTGAAGCCTAAATGAAACCATAGACCTAACCCTAACCCTAGGCGGAAACCTTATGCTTAACCCCCACCCTAACCTGACCCTGACGCTTACTCCAACCGTAACAGTTAAACGAAAACTAACAGTAGCCCTAAGCTTACTCCCTCAAACTAAGTTCAAACCTAACCTAACCTGAAGACTAAATCAAACCATACACCTAACCCTAACCCTACGCGGACACTTTAAGCTCAACCGCAAACCTAACCTGACCCTGTCGCTTACTCCAACCGTAACAGTTAACCGAAAACTGACAGTAGCCCTAAAATTACTCCCTCAAACTAAGATCAAACCTAACCTAAACTGAAGCCTAACTTAAACCAGAGACCTAACCCTAACCCTAGGCGGACACCTTAAGCTTAACACCAACCCTAACCTGACCCTGAGGCTAAATCCAACCGTAACACTGAACCGAAAACTAACAGTAGAACTAAACTTACTCCCTCAAACTAAGTTCAATCCTAACCTAACCTGAAGCCTAAATGAAACCATAGACCTAACCCTAACCCTAGGCAGACACCTTATGCTTGACCCCCACCCTAACCTGACCCTGACGCTTACTCCAACCGTAACAGTTAAACGAAAACTAACAGTAGCCCTAAACTTACTCCCTCAAACTAAGTTCAAACCTAAACTAACCTGAAGCCTAAATCAAACCATACACCTAACCCTAACCCTAGGCGGACACCTTAAGCTCAACCCCAACCCTAACCTTACCCTCACGCTAACTCCAACCGTAACACTGAACCGAAAACTAACAGTAGCCCTAAACTTACTCCCTCAAACTAAGTTCAAACCTAACCTAACCTGAAGCCTAACTCAAACCACAGACCTAACCCTAACCCTAGGCGGACACCTTAACCTCAACCCCAACCCTAACCTGACCCTCACGCTAACTCCAACCGTAACACAGAACCGAAAACTAACAGTAGCCCTAAACTTACTCCCTCAAACTAAGTTCAAACCTAACCTAACCTGAAGACTAACTCAAACCATAGACCAAACCCTAACCCTAGGCGGACATCTCAAGCTAACCCCAAACCTAACCTGACCCTGACGCTAACTCCAACCATAATACTGAACAGAAAATTAACAGTAGCCCTAAACTTACTCCCTCAAACTAAGTTCAAACCTAAACTAACCTGAACCCTAAATCAAACCACACACCTAACCCTAACCCTAGGCGGACACCTGAAGTTCAAACCCAACCCTAACCTGACCCTCACGCTAACTCCAACCGTAACACTGAACCGAAAACTAACAGTAGCCCTAAACTTACTCCCTAAAACTAAGTTCAAACCTAACCTAACTTGAAGCCTAACTCAAACCGTAGACCTAACCCTAACCCTAGGCGGACACCTGAAGCTCAACCCCAACCCTAACCTGACCCTGACGCTATCTCCAACCGTAACACTGAACCGAAAACTAACAGTAGCCCTAAACTTACACCCTCAAACTAAGTTCAATCCTAACCTAACCTGAAGCCTAAATGAAACCATAGACCTAACCCTAACCCTAGGCGGACACCTTATGCTTAACCCCCACCCTAACCTGACCCTGACGCTTACTCCAACTGTAACAGTTAAACGAAAACTAACAGTAGCCCTAAACTTCCTCCCTCAAACTAAGTTCAAACCTAACCTAACCTGAAGCCTAAATCAAACCATACACCTAACCCTAACCCTCGGCGGACACCTTAAGCTCAACCCCAAACTTAACCTGACCTCCAGGCTAACACCAACCATATCACTGAACCGAAAACTAAGAGTAGCCGTGAACTTACTCGCTCAAACTAAGTTCAAACCTAACCTAACCTGAAGCCTAACTCAAACCATAGACCTAACCCTAACAATAGGCGGACACCTGAAGCTCAACCCCAACCCTAACCTGACCCTGACGCTATCTCCAACCGTAACACTGAACCGAAAACTAACAGTAGCCCTAAACTTACTCACTCGAACTAAGTTCAAACGTAACCTAACCTGAAGCCTAAATCAAACCACAGACCTAACCCTAACCCTAGGCGGACACCTTAAGCTTAACCCCAACCCTAACCTGACCCTGAGGTTAAATCCAACCGTAACACTGAACCAAAAACTAACAGTAGCCCTAAACTTACTCCCTCAAACTAAGTTCAAACCTAACCTAACCTGACGCCTAACTCAAACCACAGACCTAACCCTAACCCTAGGCGGACACCTTAAGCTCAACACCAACCCTAACCTTACCCTCACGCTAACTCCAAACGTAACACTGAACCGAAAACTAACAGTAGCCCTAAACTTACTCCCTCAAACTAAGTTCAATCCTAACCTAACCTAAAGCCTAAATGAAACCATAGACCTAACCCTAACCCTAGGCGGATACCTTATGATTAACCCCCAACCTAACCTGACCCTGACGCTTACTCCAACCGTAACATTTAAACGAAAACTAACAGTAGCCCTAAACTTACTCCCTCAAACTAAGTTCAAACCTAACCTAACCTGAAGCCTAACTCAAACAATAGACCTAACCCTAACCCTAGGCGGACACCTTAAGCTTAACCCCAACCCTAAAATGACCCTGAGGCGAAATCCAAACCTAACACTGAACCGAAAAATACAATAGGCCTAAACTTACTCCCTCAAACTAAGTTCAAACCTAACTTAACCTGAAGCCTAACTCAAACCATAGACCTAACCCTAACCCTAGGCGGACACCTGAATCTCAACCCCAACCCTAACATGACCCTGACGCTATCTCCAACCGTAGCACTGAACCGAAAACTAACAGTAGCCCTAAACTTACTCCTTCAAACTAAGTTCAAACCTAACCTAACCTGAAGTGTAACTCAAACCACAGACCTAACCCTAACCCTAGGCGGACACCTTAAGCTTAACCCCAACCCTAACCTGACCCTGAGGCTAAATCCAACCGTAACACTGAACCGAAAACGAACAGTAGGCCTAAACTTACTACCTCAAACTAAGTTCAATCCTAACCTAACCTGAAGCCTAAATGAAACCATAGACCTAACCCTAACCCTAGGCGGACACCTTATGCTTAACCCCCACCCTAACCTGACCCTGACGCTTACTCCAATTGTAACAGTTAAACGAAAACTAACAGTAGCCCTAAACTTACTCCCTCAAACTAAGTACAAACCTAACCTAACCTGACGCCTAAATCAAACCATACACCAAACCCTAAACCTAGGTGGACACCTTAAGCTCAACCCCAAACCTAACCTGACCCCGACGCTTACTCCAACCGTAACACTTAACCGAAAACTAACAGTAGCCCTAAACTTACTGCCTCAAACTAAGTTCAAACCTAACCTAATCTGAAGCCTAAATCAAACCACACACCTAACCCTAACCCTAGGCGGACACCTGAAGTTCAAACCCAACCCTAACCTGACCCTGACGCTATCTCCAACCGTAACACTGAACCGTAAACTAACAGTAGCCCTAAACTTACTCCCTCAAACTAAGTTCAAACCTAACCTAACCTGAAGCCTAAATCAAACCATACACCTAACCCTAACCCTAGGCGGACACCTTAAGCTCAACACCAACCCTAACCTGACCCTCACGGTAACTCCAAACGTAACACTGAACCGAAAACTAACAGTAGCCCTAAACTTACTGCCTCAAACTAAGTTCAATCCTAACCTAACCTGAAGACTAAATGAAACCATAGACCTAACCCTAACCCTAGGCGGACACCTTATGCTTAACCCCCACCCTACCCTGACCCTGACGCTTACTCCTCTCTAACATTTTCTCGAAAACTAACAGTAGCCCTAAACTTACTCCCTCAAACTAAGTTCAAACCTAACCTAACCTGAAGCCTAAATGAAACCATAGACCTAACCCTAACCCTAGGCGGACACCTTATGCTTAAGCCCCACCCTAACCTGACCCTCACGCTAACTCCAACCGTAACACTGAACCGAAAACTAACAGTAGCCCTAAACTTACTCCCTCAAACTAAGTTCAAACCTAACCTAACCTGAAGCCTAACTCAAACCATAGACCTAACCCTAACCCTAGGTGGACACCTCAAGCTAACCCCAAACCTAACCTGACCCTGACGCTAACTCCATCCATAATACTGAACAGAAAATTAACAGTAGCCCTAAACTTACTCCCTCAAACTAAGTTCAAACCTAACCTAACCTGAAGCCTAAATCAAACCATACACCTAACCCTAACCCTAGGAGGACACCTTAAAGTCAACCCCAAACCTAACCTGACCCTGACGCTTACTCCAACCGTAACAGTTAACCGAAAACTAACAGTAGCCCTAAACTTACTCCCTCAAACTAAGTTCAAACCTAACCTAACCTGAAGCCTAACTCAAACAATAGACCTAACCCTAACCCTAGGCGGACACCTTAAGCTTAACACCAACCCTAACCTGACCCTGAGGCTAAATCCAACCGTAACACTGAACCGAAAACTAACAGTAGCCCTTAACTTACTCCCTCAAACTAAGTTCAAACCTAACCTAACCTGAAGCCTCCATCAAATCATAGACCTAACCCTAACCCTAGGCTGACACCTTATGCTTAACTCCCACCCTACGCTGACCCTGACGCTTACTCCAACTGTAACAGTTAACCGAAAACTAACAGTAGCCCTAAACTTACTCCCTCAAACTAACTTCAAACCTAACCTAACCTGAAGCCTAAATCAAACCATACACCTAACCCTAACCCTAGGTTGACACCTTAATCTCAACCCCAACCCTAACCTGGCCCTGACGCTAACTCCAACCGTAACAGTTTCCCGAAAACTAACAGTAGCCCTAAACTTACTCCCTCAAACTAACTTCAAACCTAACCTAACCTGAAGCCTAAATCAAACCACAAACCTAACCCTAACCCTAGGCGGACACCTTATGCTTAACCCCCACCCTAACCTGACCCTGACGATTACTCCAACTGTAACAGTTAAACGAAAACTAACAGTAGCCCTAAACTTCCTCCCTCAAACTAAGTTCAAACCTAACCTAACCTGAAGCCTAAATCAAACCATACACCTAACCCTAACCCTAGGCGGACACCTTAAGCTCAACCCCAACCCTAACCTGACCTCCAGGCTAACTCCAACCATATCACTGAACCGAAAACTAAGAGTAGCCGTGAACTTACTCGCTCAAACTAAGTTCAAACCTAACCTAACCTGAAGCCTAACTCAAACTATAGAGCTAACCCTAACAATAGGCGGACACCTGAAGCTCAACCCCAACCCTAACCTGACCCTGACGCTATCTCCAACCGTAACACTGAACCGAAAACTAAGAGTAGCCCTAAACTTACTCACTCAAACTAAGTTCAAATGTAACCTAACCTGAAGCCTAAATCAAACCACAGACCTAACCCTAACCCTAGGCGGACAACTTAAGCTTAACCCCAACCCTAACCTGACCCTGAAGTTAAATCCAACCGTAACACTGAACCAAAAACTAACAGTGGCCCTAAACTTACTCCCTCAAACTAAGTTCAATCCTAACCTAACCAAAAGCCTAAATGAAACCATAGACCTAACCCTAACCCTAGGCGGACACCTTATGCTTAACCCCAACCCTAACCTAACCCTGACGCTTACTCCAACCGTAACACTTAAACGAAAACTAACAGTAGCCCTAAACTTACTCCCTCAAACTAAGTTCAAACCTAACCTAACCTGACGCCTAAATCAAACCATACACCTAACCCTAACCCTAGGTGGACACCTTAAGCTCAACCCCAAACCTAACCTGACCCTGACGCTTACTCCTACCGTAACACTTAACCGAAAACTAACAGTAGCCCTAAACTTACTGCCTCAAACTAAGTTCAAACCTAACCTAACCTGAAGCCTAAATCAAACCACACACCTAACCCTAACCCTAGGCGGACACCTGAAGTTCAAACCCAACCCTAACCTGACCCTCACGCTAACTCCAACCATAACACTGAACCGAAAACTAACAGTAGCCCTAAACTTACTCCTTAAAACTAAGTTCAAACCTAACCTAACTTGAAGCCTAACTCAAACCATAGACCTAACCCTAACCCTAGGCGGACACCTGAAGCTCAACCCCAACCCTAACCTGACCCTGACGCTATCTCGAACCGTAACACTGAACCGAAAACTAACAGTAGCCCTAAACTTACTCCCTCAAACTAAGTTCAAACCTAACCTCACCTGAAGGCTAACTCAAACCACAAACCTAACCCTAACCCTAGGCGGACACCTTAAGCTCAACACCAACCCTAACCGGAACCTCACGCTAACTCCAAATGTAACACTGAACCGAAAACTAACAGTAGCCCTAAACTTACTGCCTCAAACTAAGTTCAATCATAACCTAACCTGAAGACTAAATGAAACCATAGACCTAACCCTAACCCTAGGCGGACACCTTATGCTTAACCCCCACCCTAACCTGACCCTGACGCTTACTCCAACTGTAACAGTTTCCCGAAAACTAACAGTAGCCCTAAACTTACTCCCTCAAACTAAGTTCAAACCTAACCTAACCTGAAGCCTAAATGAAACCATAGACCTAACCCTAACCCTAGGCGGACACCTTAAGCTCAACACCAACCCTAACCTGACCCTGACGCTTACTCCAACTGTAACAGTTAACCGAAAACTAACAGTAGCCCTAAACTTACTCCCTCAAACTAACTTCAAACCTAACCTAACCTGAAGCCTAAATCAAACCATACACCTAACCCTAACCCTATGCGGACACCTTATTCTCAACCCCAACCCTAACCTGGCCCTGAAGCTAACTCCAACCGTAACAGTTTCCCGAAAACTAACAGTAGCCCCAAACTTACTCCCTCAAACTAAGTTCAAACCTAACCTAACCTGAAGCCTAAATCAAACCATACACCTAACCCTAACCCTAGGCGGACACCTAAAGCTCAGCCCCAACCCTACCCTGACCTCCAGGCTAACTCCAACCATATCACTGAACCGAAAACTAAGAGTAGCCCTAAACTTACACGCTCAAACTAAGTTCAAACCTAACCTAACCTGAAGCCTAACTCAAATCATAGACCTAACCCTAACAATAGGCGGACACCGGAAGCTCAACCCCAACCCTAACCTGACCCTGACGCTAAGTCCAACCATAATACTGAACCGAAAACTAACAGTAGCACTAAACTTACTCCCTCAAACTAAGTTCAAACCTAACCTAACCTGAAGCCTAAATGAAACCATAGACCTAATCCTAACCCTAGGCGTACACCTTATGCTTAAGCCCCACCCTAACCTGACCCTGACGCTTACTCCAACCCTAACAGTTAAACGAAAACTAACAGTAGCCCTAAACTTACTGCCTCAAACTAAGTTCAAACCTAACCTAACCTGAAGCCTAAATCAAACCAAACACCTAACCCTAACCCTAGGCGGACACCTTAAGCTCAACCCCAAACCTAACCTGACCCTGAAGCTTACTCCAACCGTAACAGTTAATCGAAAACGAACAGTAGCCCTAAACTTACTCCCTCAAACTAAGTTCAAACCTAACCTAACCTGAAGCCTAACTCAAACCATAGACCTAACCCTAACCCTAGGCGGACACCTTAAGATCAACCCTAAACCCTAACCTGACCTCCAGGCTAACTTCAACCATATCACTGAACCGAAAACTAAGAGTAGCCCTAAAATTACTAGCTCAAACTAAGTTCAAACCTAACCTAACCTGAAGCCTAACTCAAATCATAGACCTAACCCTAACAATAGGCGGACACCTGAAGCTCAACCCCAACCCTAACCTGACCTTGACGCTATCTCCAACCGTAACACTGAACCGAAAACTAACAGTAGCCCTAAACTTACTCACTCAAACTAAGTTCAAACCTAACCTAACCTGAAGCCTAAAGCAAACCACAGACCTAACCCTAACCCTAGGCGGACACCTTAAGCTCCACTCCAACCCTAACCTGACCCTGACGCTATCTCCAACCGTAACACTGAACCGAAAACTAAAAGTAGCCCTAAACTTACTCACTCAAACTAAGTTCAAACGTAACCTAACCTGGAGCCTAAATCAAACCATGGACCTAACCCTAACCCTAGGCTGACACCTCAAGCTAACCCCAACCCAAACCTGACCCTGACTCTAACTCCAACCATAATACTGAACCGAAAACTAAGAGTAGCCCTAAACTTAATCCCTCAATCTAAGTTCAAACCTAACTTAACCTGAAGCCTAAATCAAACCATACACCTAACCCTAACCCTAGGCGGACACCTTAACTTCAACCCCAAATCTAACCTGACCCTGACACTTACTCCAACTGTAACAGTTAAGTGAAAACTAACAGCAGCCCTAAACTTACTCCCTCAAACTAAGTTCAAACATAACCTAACATGAAGCCTAAATCAAACCATTCACCTAACCCTAACCCTAGGCGGACACCTTAAGCTCAACCCCAACCCTAACCTGGCAGTGACGCTAACTCCAACCGTAACAGTTACCTGAAAACTAACAGTAGCCCTAAACTTACTCCCTCAAACTAAGTTCAAACCTAACGTAACCTGAAGCCTCAATGAAACCATAGACCTAACCCTAACCCTAGGCGGACACCTTATGCTTAACCCCCACCCTAACCTGACCCTGACGCTTACTCCAACCGTAACAGTTAAACGAAAACTAACAGTAGCCCTAAACTAACTCCCTCAAACTAAGTTCAAACCTAACCTAACCTGAAGCCAAAATCAAACCATACACCTAACCCTAACCCTAGGAGGACACCTGAAGCTCAAACCAAACCTAACCTGAGCCTCACGCTAACTCCAACCGTAACACTGAACCTAAAACTAACAGTAGCCCTAAACTTACTCCCTAAAACTAAGTTCAAACCTAACCTAACCTGAAGCCTATCTCAAACCATAGACCTAACCCTAACCCTAGGCGGACACCTGAAGCTCAACCACAACCCTAACCTGACCCTGACGCTATCTCCAACCGTAACACTGAACCGAAAACTAACAGTAGCCCTAAACTTACTCACTCAAACTAAGTTCAAACGTAACCTAACCTGGAGCCTAAATCCAACCATGGACCTAACCCTAACCCTAGGCGGACACCTCAAGCTAACCCCAACCCAAACGTGACCCTGACGCTAACTCCAACCATAATACTGAACCGAAAACTAAGAGTAGCCCTAAACTTAATCCCTCAATCTAAGTTCAAACCTAACTTAACCTGAAGCCTAAATCAAACCATACACCTAACCCTAACCCTAGGCGGACACCTTATGCTTAAGCCCCACCCTAACCTGACCCTGACGCTTACTCCAACCCTAACAGTTAAACGAAAACTAACAGTAGCCCTAAACTTACTGCCTCAAACTAAGTTCAAACCTAACCTAACCTGAAGCCTAAATCAAACCATACACCTAACCCTAACCAGAGGCGGACACCTGAAGTTCAAACCCAACCCTAACCTGACCCTAACGCTAACTCCAACCGTAACACTGAACCGAAAACTAACAGTAGCCCTAAACTTACTCCCTCAAACTAAGTTCAAACCTAACCTAACCTGATGCCTAACTCAAACCACAGACCTAACCCTAACCCTAGGCGGACACCTTAAGCTACACTCCAACCCTAACCTGACCCTGACGCTATCTCCAACCGTAACACTGAACCGAAAACTAACAGTAGCCCTAAACTTACTCCCTCAAACTAACTTCAAACCTAACCTAACCTGAAGCCTAAATGAAACCATACTCGTAACACTAACCCTAGGCGAACACCTTAATCTCAACCCCAACCCTAACCTGGCCCTGACGCTAACTCCAACCGTAACAGTTTCCCGAAAACTATCAGTAGCCTTAACTTACGCCCTCAAACTAATTTCAAACCTAACCTAACCTGAAGCCTAACTCAAACAATAGACCTAACCCTAACACAAGGCGGACACCTTAAGCTTGACCCCCACCCTAACCTGACCCTGAGACTAAATTCAACCGTAACACAGAACCGAAAAATACAATAGGCCTAAACTTACTCCCTCAAACTAAGTTCAAACCTAACCTAACCTGAAGCCTAACTCAAACCATAGACCTAACCCTAACCCTAGGCGGACACCTTAAGCTCAACCCCAACCCTAACCTGACCCTAACGCTAACTCCAACCGTAACAGTTACCCGAAAACTAACAGTAGCCCTAAACTTAATCCCTCAAACTAAGTTCAAAACTAACCTAACCAGAAGCCAAAATCAAACCATACACCTAACCCTACCCCTAGGCGGACACCTTAAGCTAAACCACAACCCTAACCTGACCCTCACGCTAACTCCAACCGTAACACTGAACCGAAAACTAACAGTAGACCTAATTTTACTCCCTCAGACTAAGTTCAAACCTAACCTAACCTGAAGCCTAACTCAAACCATAGACCTAACCCTAACCCTAGGCGGACACCTAAAGTTCAAACCCAACCCTAACCTGACCCTCACGCTAACTCCAACCGTAACACTGAACCGAAAACTAACAGTAGCCCTAAACTTACTCCCTCAAACTAAGTTCAAACCTAACCTAACCTGAAGCCTAACTCAAACAATAGACCTAACCCTAACCCTAGGCGGACACCTTAAGCTTAACCCCAACCCTAACTGACCCTGAGGTTATATCCAACCGTAACACTGAACCAAAAACTAACAGTAGCCCTAAACTTACTCCCTCAAACTAAGTTCAATCCTAACCTAACCAAAAGCCTAAATGAAACCATAGACCTAACCCTAACCCTAGGCGGACACCTTATGCTTAACCCCAACCCTAACCTAACCCTGACGCTTACTCCAACCGTAACACTTAAACGAAAACTACCAGTAGCCCTAAACTTACTCCCTCAAACTTAGTTCAAACCTAACCTAACCTGACGCCTAAATCAAACCATACACCTAACCCTAACCCTAGGCGGACACCTTAAGCTCAACCCCAAACCTAACGTGACCCTGACGCTTACTCCAACCGTAACACTTAACCGAAAACTAACAGTAGCCCTAAACTTACTGCCTCAAACTAAGTTCAAACCTAACCTAACCTGAAGCCTAAATCAAACCACACACTTAACCCTAACCCTAGGCGGACACCTGAAGCTCAACCCCAACCCTAACCTGACCCTGACGCTATCTCCAACCGTAACACTGAACCGAAAACTAACAGTAGCCCTAAACTTACTCCCTCAAACTAAGTACAAACCTAACCTCACCTGAAGGCTAACTCAAACCACAGACCTAACCCTAACCCTAGGCGGACACCTTAAGCTCAACACCAACCCTAACCGGACCCTCACGCTAACTCCAAACGTAACACTGAACCGAAAACTAACAGTAGCCCTAAACTTACTCCCTCAAACTAAGTTCAAACCTAACCTAACCTGATGCCTAACTCAAACCACAGACCTAACCCTAACCCTAGGCGGACACCTTAAGCTACACTCCAACCCTAACCTGACCCTGACGCTATCTCCAACCGTAACACTGAACCGAAAACTAACAGTAGCCCTAAACTTACTCCCTCAAACTAACTTCAAACCTAACCTAACCTGAAGCCTAAATGAAACCATACTCGTAACACTAACCCTAGGCGAACACCTTAATCTCAACCCCAACCCTAACCTGGCCCTGACGCTAACTCCAACCGTAACAGTTTCCCGAAAACTATCAGTAGCCTTAACTTACGCCCTCAAACTAATTTCAAACCTAACCTAACCTGAAGCCTAACTCAAACAATAGACCTAACCCTAACACTAGGCGGACACCTTAAGCTTGACCCCCACCCTAACCTGACCCTGAGGCTAAATTCATCCGTAACACAGAACCGAAAAATACAATAGGCCTAAACTTACTCCCTCAAACTAAGTTCAAACCTAACCTAACCTGAAGCCTAACTCAAACCATAGACCTAACCCTAACCCTAGGCGGACACCTTAAGCTCAACCCCAACCCTAACCTGACCCTAACGCTAACTCCAACCGTAACAGTTACCCGAAAACTAACAGTAGCCCTAAACTTAATCCCTCAAACTAAGTTCAAAACTAACCTAACCAGAAGCCAAAATCAAACCATACACCTAACCCTACCCCTAGGCGGACACCTTAAGCTAAACCACAACCCTAACCTGACCCTCACGCTAACTCCAACCGTAACACTGAACCGAAAACTAACAGTAGACCTAATTTTACTCCCTCAGACTAAGTTCAAACCTAACCTAACCTGAAGCCTAACTCAAACCATAGACCTAACCCTAACCCTAGGCGGACACCTAAAGTTCAAACCCAACCCTAACCTGACCCTCACACTAACTCCAACCGTAACACTGAACCGAAAACTAACAGTAGCCCTAAACTTACTCCCTCAAACTAAGTTCAAACCTAACCTAACCTGAAGCCTAACTCAAACAATAGACCTAACCCTAACCCTAGGCGGACACCTTAAGCTTAACCCCAACCCTAACCTGACCCTGAGGTTATATCCAACCGTAACACTGAACCAAAAACTAACAGTAGCCCTAAACTTACTCCCTCAAACTAAGTTCAATCCTAACCTAACCAAAAGCCTAAATGAAACCATAGACCTAACCCTAACCCTAGGCGGACACCTTATGCTTAACCCCAACCCTAACCTAACCCTGACGCTTACTCCAACCGTAACACTTAAACGAAAACTACCAGTAGCCCTAAACTTACTCCCTCAAACTTAGTTCAAACCTAACCTAACCTGACGCCTAAATCAAACCATACACCTAACCCTAACCCTAGGCGGACACCTTAAGCTCAACCCCAAACCTAACGTGACCCTGACGCTTACTCCAACCGTAACACTTAACCGAAAACTAACAGTAGCCCTAAACTTACTGCCTCAAACTAAGTTCAAACCTAACCTAACCTGAAGCCTAAATCAAACCACACACTTAACCCTAACCCTAGGCGGACACCTGAAGCTCAACCCCAACCCTAACCTGACCCTGACGCTATCTCCAACCGTAACACTGAACCGAAAACTAACAGTAGCCCTAAACTTACTCCCTCAAACTAAGTACAAACCTAACCTCACCTGAAGGCTAACTCAAACCACAGACCTAACCCTAACCCTAGGCGGACACCTTAAGCTCAACACCAACCCTAACCGGACCCTCACGCTAACTCCAAACGTAACACTGAACCGAAAACTAACAGTAGCCCTAAACTTACTGCCTCAAACTAAGTTCAATCCTAACCTAACCTGAAGACTAAATGAAACCATAGACCTAACCCTAACCCTAGGCGGACACCTTATGCTTAACCCCCACCCTACCCTGACCCTGACGCTTACTCCAACTGTAACAGTTTCCCGAAAACTAACAGTAGCCCTAAACTTACTCCCTCAAACTAAGTTCAAACCTAACCTAACCTGAAGCCTAAATGAAACCATAGACCTAACCCTAACCCTAGGCGGACACCTTATGCTTAAGCCCCACCCTAACCTGACCCTGACGCTTACTCCAACCCTTACAGTTAAACGAAAACTAAAAGTAACCCTAAACTTACTGCCTCAAACTAAGTGCAAACCTAACCTAACCTGAAGCCTAAATCAAACCATACACCTAACCCTAACCCTAGGCGGACCACTGAAGTTCAAACCCAACCCTAACCTGACCCTCACGCTAACTCCAACCGTAACACTGAACCGAAAACTAACAGTAGCCCTAAACTTACTCCCTAAAACTAAGTTCAAACCTAACCTAACCTGAAGCCTAACTCAAACCACAGACCTAACCCTAACCCTAGGCGGACACCTTAAGCTCAACACCAACCCTAACCTGACCCTGACACTTACTCCAACTGTAACAGTTAACCGAAAACTAACAGTAGCCCTAAACTTACTCCCTCAAACTAACTTCAAACGTAACATAACCTTAAGCCTAAATGAAACCATACACCTAACCCTAACCCTATGCGGACACCTTATTCTCAACCCCAACCCTAACCTGGCCCTGAAGCTAACTCCAACCGTAACAGTTTCCCGAAAACTAACAGTAGCCCTAAACTTACTCCCTCCAACTAAGTTCAAACCTAACCTAACCTGAAGCCTAAATGAAACCATATACCTAATCCTAACCCTAGGCGGACACCTTATGCTTAAGCCCCACCCTAACCTTACCCTGACGCTTACTCCAACCCTAACAGTTAAACGAAAATTAACAGTAGCCCTAACCTTACTGCCTCAAACTAAGTTCAAACCTAACCTAACCTGAAGCCTAAATCAAACCAAACACCTAACCCTAACCCTAGGCGGACACCTTAAGCTCAACCCCAAACCTAACCTGACCCTGAAGCTTACTCCAACCGTAACAGTTAACCGAAAACTAACAGTAGCCCTAAACTGACTCCCTCAAACTAAGTTGAAACCTAACCTAACCTGAAGCCTAAATCAAATCATAGACCTAACCCTAATCCTAGGTGGACACCTTATGCTTAACCCCCACCCTACACTGACCCTGACGCTTACTCCAACTGTAACAGTTAACCGAAAACTAACAGTAGCCCTAAACTTACTCCCTCAAACTAACTTCAAACCTAACCTAACCTGAAGCCTAAATCAAACCATACACCTAACCCTAACCCTAGGCGAACACCTTAATCTCAACCCCAAACCTAACCTGGCCTTGACGCTAACTCCAACCGTAACAGTTTCCCGAAAACTATCAGTAGCCCTAAACTTACTCCCTCAAACTAAGTTCAAACCTAACCTAACCTGAAGCCTAACTCAAACCATAGACCTAACCCTAACCCTAGGCGGACACCTTAATATCAACCCCAACCCTAACCTGACCTCCAGGCTAACTCCAACCATATCACTGAACCGAAAACTAAGAGTGCCCTGAACTTACTCGCTCAAACTAAGTTCAAACCTAACCTAACCTGAAGCCTAACTCAAACCATAGACCTAACCCTAACAATAGGCGGACACCTGAAGCTCAACCCCAACCCTAAACTGACCCTGACGCTATCTCCAACCGTAACACTGAACCGAAAACTAACTAGCCCTAAACTTACTCACTCAAACTAAGTTCAAACGTAACCTAACCTGAAGCCTAAATCAAAACACAGACCTAACCGTAACCCTAGGCGGACACCTTAAGCTTAACCCTAACCCTAACCTGACCCTGAGGTTAAATCCAACCGTAACACTGAACCAAAAACTAACAGTAGCCCTAAACTTACTCCCTCAAACTAACTTCAATCCTAACCTAACCAAAAGCCTAAATGAAACCATAGACCTAACCCTAACCCTAGCCGGACACCTTATGCTTAACCCCAACACTAACCTAACCCTGACGCTTACTCCAACCGTAACACTTAAACGAAAACTAACAGTAGCCCTAAACTTACTCCCTCAAACTAAGATCAAACCTAACCTAACCTGATGCCTAAATCAAACCATACACCTAACCCTAACCTACGTGGACACCTTAAGCTCAACCCCAAACCTAACCTGACCCTGACGCTTACTCCAACCGTAACACTTAACCGAAAACTAACAGTAGCCCTAAACTTACTGCCTCAAACTAAGTTCAAACCTAACCTAACCTGAAGCCTAAATCAAACCACACACCTAACCCTAACCCTAGGCGGACACCTGAAGTTCAAACCCAACCCTAACCTGACCCTCACGCTAACTCCAACCGTAACACTGAACCGAAAACTAACAGTAGCCCTAAACTTACTCCCTCAAACTAACTTCAAACCTAACCTAACCTGAAGCCTAAATGAAACCATACACCTAACCCTAACAATAGGCGGACACCTTAATCTCAACCCCAACCCTAACCTGGCCCTGAAGCTAACTCCAATCGTAACAGTTTCCCGAAAACTAACAGTAGCCCTAAACTTACTCCCTCAAACTAAGTTCAAACCTAACCTAACCTGAAGCCTAAATCAAACCATACACCTAACCCTAACCCTAGGCGGAAACCTTAAGCTCAACCCCAACCCTACCCTGATCTCCAGGCTAACTCCAACCATATCACTGAACCGAAAACTAAGAGTAGCCCTAAACTTACTCACTCAAACTAAGTTCAAACCTAACCTATCCTGAAGCCTAACTCAAATCATAGACCTAACCCTAACAATAGGCGGACACCTGAAGCTCAACCCCAACCCTAACCTGACCCTGACGCTCTCTCCAACCGTAACACTGAACCGAAAACTAGCAGTAGCCCTAAACTTACTCACTCAAACTAAGGTCAAACGTAACCTAACCTGAAGCCTAAGGCAAACCACAGACCTAACCCTAACCCTAGGCGGACACCTTAAGCTCCACTCCAACCCTAACCTGACCCTGACGCTATCTCCAACCGTAACACTGAACCGAAAACTAACAGTAGCCCTAAACTTACTCACTCAAACTAAGTTCAAACGTAACCTAACCTGGAGCCGAAATCAAACCATGGACCTAACCCTAACCCTAGGCGGACACCTCAAGCTAACCCCAACCCTAACCTGACCCGGACGCTAACTCCAACCATAATACTGAACCGAAAACTAACAGTAGCCCTAAACTTACTCCCTCAAACTAAGTTCAAACCTAACCTAACCTGAAGCCGAAATCAAACCATACACCTAACCCTAACCCTAGGCGGACACCTTAAGATCAACCCCAAATCTAACCTGACCCTGACGCTTACTCCACTGTAACAGTTAACTGAAAACTAACAGTAGCCCTAAACTGACTCCCTCAAATTAAGTTCAAACCGAACCTAACCTGAAGCCTAAATCAAATCATAGACCTAACCCTAACCCTAGGCAGACACCTTATGCTTAACCCCCACCCTAACCTGACCGTGTCGCTTACTCCAACTATAACAGTTAACAGAAAACTAACAGTAGCCCTAAACTTACTCCCTCAAACTAACTTTAAACCTAACCTAACCTGAAGCCTAAATCAAACCATACACCCAACCCTAACCCTAGGCGGACACCTTAATCTCAACCCCAACCCTAACCGGACCCTCACGCTAACTCCAAACGTAACACTGAACCGAAAACTAACAGTAGCCCTAAACTTACTCCCTCAAACTAAGTTCAATCCTAACCTAACCTGAAGACTAAATGAAACCATAGACCTAACCCTAACCCTAGGCGGACACCTTATGCTTAACCCCCACCCTAACCTGACCCTGACGCTTACTCCAACCGTAACAGTTAAACGAAAACTAACAGTAGCCCTAAACTTACTCCCTCAAACTAAGTTCAAACTTAACCTAACCTGAAGCCTAACTCAAACCATAGACCTAACCCTAGCCCTAGGCGGACACCTGAAGTTCAAACCCAACCCTAACCTGACCCTCACGCTTACTCCAAACGTAACACTGAACCGAAAACTAACAGTAGCCCTAAACTTACTCCCTCAAACTAAGTTCAAATCTAACCTAACCTGAAGCCTAACTCAAACCGTAGACCTAACCCTAACCCTAGACGGACACCTGAAGCTCAACCCCAACCCTAACCTGACCCTGACGCTATCTCCAACCGTAACACTGAACCGAAAACTAACAGTAGCCCTAAACTTACTCCCTCAAACTAAGTTCAAACCTAACCTAACCTGAAGCCTAACTCAAACAATAGACCTAACCCTAACCCTAGGCGGACACCTTAAGCTTGACCCCAACCCTAACCTGACCCTCACGCTAACTCCAACCGTAACACTGAACCGAAAACTAACATTAGCCCTAAACTTACTCCCTCAAACTAAGTTCAAACCTAACCTAACCTGAAGTCTAACTCAAACCACAGACCTAACCCTAACCCTAGGCGGACACCTTTAGCTCAACACCAACCCTAACCGTACCCTCACGCTAAATCCAAACGTAACACTGAACCGAAAACTAACAGTAGCCCTAAACTTACTCCCTCAAACTAAGTTCAATCCTAACCTAACCTAAAGCCTAAATGAAACCATAGACCTAACCCTGACCCTAGGCGGACACCTTAAGCTTAACCCCAACCCTAACCTGACCCTGTTGCGAAATCCAAACGTAACACTGAACCGAAAAATACAATAGGCCTAAACTTACTCCCTCAAACTAAGTTCAAACCTAACCTAACCTGAAGCCTAAATCAAACCATACACCTAACCCTAACCCTAGATGGACACCTTAATCTCAACCCCAACCCTAACCTGGCCCTGACGCTAAATCTAACCATAACAGTTTCCCGAAAACTAACAGTAGCCCTAAACTTACTCCCTCAAACTTAGTTCAAACCTAACCTAACCTGAAGCCTAAATCAAACCATACACCTAACCCTAACCCTAGGCGGACACCATAAGCTCAACCCCAAACCTAACATGACCTCCAGGCTAACTCCAACCATATCACTGAACCGAAAACTAAGAGTTGCCCTAAAAGTACTAGCTCAAACTAAGTTCAAACCTAACCTAACCTGAAGCCTAACTCAAATCATAGACCTAACCCTAACAATAGGCGGACACCTGAAGCTCAACCCCAACCCTAACCTGAACCTGACGCTATCTCCAACCGTAACACTGAACCGAAAACTAACAGTAGCCCTAAACTTACTCACTCAAACTACGTTCAAACGTAACCTAACCTGAAGCCTAACTCAAACCATAGACCTAACCCTAACCCTAGGCGGACACCTTAAGCTCCACTCCAACCCTAACCTGACCCTGACGCTATCTCCAACCGTAACACTGAACCGAAAACTAACAGTAGCCCTAAACTTACTCACTCAAACTAAGTTCAAACGTAACCTAACCTGGAGCCTAAATCAAACCATCGACCTAACCCTAACCCTAGGCGGACACCTCAAGCTAACCCCAACCCAAACCTGACCCTGATTCTAACTACAACCATAATACTGATCCGAAAACTAAGAGTAGCCCTAAACTTACTCCCTCAAACTAAGTTCAAACCTAACCTAACCTGAAGCCTAAATCAAACCATACACCTAACCCTAACCCTAGGCGGACACCTTAACTTCAACCCCAAATCTAACCTGACCCTGACGCTTACTCCAACTGTAACAGTTAACTGAAAACTAACAGCAGCCCTAAACTTACTCCCTCAAACTAAGTTCAAACATACCCTAACATGAAGCCTAAATCAAACCATTCACCTAACCCTAACCCTAGGCGGACACCTTAAGCTCAACCCCAACCCTAACCTGGCCGTGACGCTAACTCCAACCGTAACAGTTACCTGAAAACTAACAGTAGCCCTAAACTTACTCCCTCAAACTAAGTTCAAACCTAACCTAACCTGAAGCCTAAATGAAACCATAGACCTAACCCTAACCCTAAGCGGACACCTTATGCTTAACCCCCACCCTAACCTGACCCTGACGCTTACTCCAACCGTAACAGTTAAACGAAAACTAACAGAAGCCCTAAACTTATTCCCTCAAACTAAGTTGAAACCTAACCTAACCTGAAGCCAAAATCAAACCATACACCTAACCCTAACCCTAGGAGGACACCTGAAGCTCAAACCCAATCCTAACCTGAGCCTCACGCTAACCCCAACCGTTACATTGAACCTAAAACTAACAGTAGCCCTAAACTTACACCCTAAAACTAAGTTCAAACCTAACCTAACCTGAAGCCTATCTCAAACCATAGACCTAACCCTAACCCTAGGCGGACACCTGAAGCTCAACCCCAACCCTAACCTGACCCTGACGCTATCTCCAACCGTAACACTGAACCGAAAACTAACAGTAGCCCTAAACTTACTCCCTCAAACTAAGTTCAATCCTAACCTAACCTGAAGCCTAAATGAAACCATACACCTAACCCTAACCCTAGGTGGACACCTTATGCTTAACCCCAACCTTAACCTGACCCTGACGCTTACTCCAACTGTAACAGTTAACCGAAACCTAACAGTAGCCCTAAACTTACTCCCTCAAACTAAGTTCAAATGTAACCTAACCTGAAGCTTATATGACACCATAGACCTAACCCTAACCCTAGGCGGACACCTTATGCTTAAGCCCCACCCTAACCTGACCCTGACGCTTACTCCAACCCTAACAGTTAAACGAAAACTAACAGTAGCCCTAAACTTACTCCCTCAAACTGATTTCAAACCTAACCTAACCTGAAGCCTACCTCAAACCACAGACCTAACCCTAACCCTAGGCGGACACCTTTAGCTCAACACCAACCCTAACCGGACCCTCTCGCTAACTCCAAACGTAACACTGAACCGAAAACTAACAGTTGCCCTAAACTTACTCCCTCAAACTAAGTTCTATCCTAACCTAACCTGAAGCCTAAATGAAACCATAGACCTAACCCTAACCCCAGGCGGACACCTTATGCTTAACCCCCAACTTAACCTGACCCTGACGCTTACTCCGACCGTAACAGTTAAACGAAAACTAACAGTAGCCCTAAACTTACTCCCTCAAACTAAATTCAAACCTAACCTAACCTGAAGCCTAAATCAAACCATACACCTAACCCTAACCCTAGGCGGACACCTTAAGCTCAACCCCAAACCTAACCTGACCCTGACGCTTACTCCAAACATAACAGTTAACCGAAAACTAACAGTAGCCCTAAAAGGACTGCCTCAAACTAAGTTCAAACCTAACCTAACCTGAAGCCTAAATCAAATCATAGACCTAACCCTAACCCTAGGCGGAGACCTTATGCTTAACCAGCACCCTCCCCTGACCCTGATACTTACTCCAACTATAACAGTTAACTGAAAACTAACTGTAGCCCTAAACTGACTACCTCAAACTAAGTTTAAACCTAACCTAACCTGAAGCCTAAATCAAACCATACACCTAACCCTAACCCTAGGCGGACACCTTAATCTCAACCCCAACTCTAACCTGGCCCTGAAGCTAACTCCAACCGTAACAGTTACCCGAAAACTAACAGTAGCCCTAAACTTACTGCCTCAAACTAAGTTCAAACCTAACCTAACCTGAAGCCTAAATCAAACCACAAACCTAACCCTAACCCTAGGCGGACACCTTAAGCTCAACCCCAAACCTAACCGGACACTCACGCTAACTCCAAACGTAACATTCAACCGAAAACTAACAGTAGCCCTAAACTTACTCCCTCAAACTAAGTTCAATCCTAACCTAACCTGAAGCCTAAATGAAACCATAGACCTAACACTAACCCTAGGCGGACACCTTATGCTTAACCCCCACCCTAACCTGACCCTGACGCTTACTCCATCCATAACAGTTAAACGAAAACTAACAGTAGCCCTAAACTTATTCCCTCAAACTAAGTTGAAACCTAACCTAACCTGAAGCCTAAATGAAACCATAGACCTAACCCTAACCCTAGGCGGACACCTTAAGCTTAACCCCAACCCTAACCTGACCCTGAGGCTAAATCGAACCGTAACACTGAACCGAAAACTAACAGTGGCCCTAAACTTACTACCTCAAACTAAGTTCAATCCTAACCTAACCTGAATCCTAAATGAAACCATAGACCTAACCCTAACCCTAGGCGGACACCTTATGCTTAACCCCCAACCTAACTGGACCCTGACGCTTACTCCAACCGTAACAGTTAAACGAAAACTAACAGTAGCCCTAAACTTACTCCCTCAAACTAAGTTCAAACCTAACCTAACCTGAAACCTAAATCAAAACATACACCTAACCCTAACCCTAGGCGGACACCTGAAGCTCAACCCCAACCCTAACCGGACCCTCATGCTAACTCCAAACGTAACACTGAACCGAAAACTAACAGTAGCCCTAAACTTACTCCCTCAAACTAAGTTTAATCCTAACCTAACCTGAAGCCTAAATGAAACCCTAGACATAAACCTAACCCTAGGCGGACACCTTATGTTTAACCCCCACCCTAACCTGACCCTGACGCTTACTCCAACTGTAACAGTTAACCGAAAACTAACAGTAGCCCTAAACTTACTCCCTGAAACTAACTTCAAACCTAACCTAACCTGAAGCCTAAATCAAACCATACACCTAACCCTAACCCTAGGCGGACACCTTAAGCTCAACCCCAACCCTAACCTGACCCTGACGCTAACTCCAACCGTAACAGTTACCCGAAAACTAACAGTAGCCCTAAATTTACTCCCTCAAACTAAGTTCAAACCTAACCTAACCTGAAGCCTAAATCAAACCATAAACCTAACCCTAACCCTAGGCGGACACCTTAAGCTCAACCCCAACCCTAACCTGACCCTCACGCTAACTCCAACAGTAACACTGAACGGAATACTAACAGTAGCCCTAAACTTACTCCCTCAGACTAAGTTCAAACCTAACCTAACCTGAAGCCTAACTCAAACCATAGACCTAACCCTAACCCTAGGCGGACACCTGAAACTCAACCCCAACCATAACCTGACCCTGACGCTATCTCCAACCATAACACTGAATCGAAAACTAACAGTAGCCCTAAACTTACTCCCTCAAATTCAGTTCAAACCTAACCTAACCTGAAGCCTAACTCAAACCACAGACCTAACCCTAACCGTAGGCGGACACCTTAAGTTCAATCCCAACCCTAACCTGACCCTGACGCTAATTCCAACCGTAACACTGCACCGAAAACTAACAGAAGCCCTAAACTTACTCCCTCAAACTAAGTTCAAACTTAACCTAACCTGAAGCCTAACTCAAACACTAGACCTAACCCTAAACCTAGGCAGACACCTTATGGTAAACCCCCACCCTAACCTGACCCTGACGCTTACTCCCACCGTAACAGTTAAACGAAAACTAACATTAGCCCTAAACTTACTCCCTCAAACTAAGTTCAAACCTATCCTAACCTGCAGCCTAACTCAGACCATACACCTAACCCTAACCCTAGGCGGATACCTTAAGCTCAACCCCAAACCTAACCTGACTCTGACTCTTACACCAACTGTAACAGTTAACAGAAAACTAACAGTAGCCCTAAACTTACTCCCTCAAACTAAGTTCAAACCTAACCTAACCTGAAGCCTATCTCAAACCACAGACCTAACCCTAACCCTAGGCGGACACCTTAAGCTCAACCCCAACCCTAACCGGACACTCACGCTAACTCCAAATGTAACACTGAATCAAAAACTAACAGTAGTCCTAAACTTACTCCCTCAAACTAAGTTCAAACCTAGCCTAACCTGAAGCCTAAATCAAACCATACACCTAACCCTAACCCTAGGCGGACGCCTTGAGCTCAACCCCAAACCTAACCTGATCCTGACGCTTACGCCAACCGTAACAGTTAACCGAAAACTAACAGTAGCCCTAAACTGACTCCCTCAAACTAAGTTCAATCCTAACCTAACTTAAAGCCTAAACGAAACCATAGACCCAACCCTAACCCTAGGCGGACACCTTAAGCTCAACCCCAAACCTAACCTGACCCTGACGCTTACTCCAACCGTAACAGTTAACCGAAAACAAACAGTAGCCCTAAACTGACTCCCTCAAACTAAGTTCAAACCTAACCTAACCTGAAGCCTAACTCAAATCATAGACCTAACCCTAACAATAGGCGGACACCTGAAGCTCAACCCCAACCCTAACCTGACCCTGACGCTATCTCCAACCGTAACAGTTACCCAAAAACTAACAGTAGCCCTAAACTTACTCCCTCAAATTAAGTTCAAACCTAACCTAAACTGAAGCCTAAATGAAACCATAGACCTAACACTAACCCTAGGCGGACACCTTATGCTTAACACCCACCCTAACCTGACCGTGACGCTTACTCCAACTGTAACAGTTAACCGAAAACTAAGAGTAGCCCTAAACTTACTTACTCAAGCTGAGTTCAAACGTAACCTAACCTGGAGCCTAAATCAAACCATCGACCTAACCCTAACCCTAGGCGGACACCTCAAGCTAACCCCAACCCTAACCTGACCCTGACGCTAACTCCAACCATAATACTGAACAGAAAACTAACAGTAGCCCTAAACTTACTCCCTCAAACTAAGTTCAAACCTAACCTAACCTGAAGCCTAAATCAAACCAGACACCTAACCCTAACCCTAGGCGGACACCTTAAGCTCAACGCCAACCCTAACCTGACCCTCACGCTAACTCCAACCGTAACTCTGAACCAAAAACTAACGGTAGCCCTAAACTTACTCCCTCAAACAAAGTTCAAACATAACCTAACCTGAAGCCTAAATCAAACCTTACACATAACCGTAACCCTAGGCGGACCCCTTCAGCTCAACCCCAACAATAAACTGGCCCTGACGCTATCTCCAATCGTAACAGTTACCCGAAAACTAACAGTACCCCTGAACTTACTCCCTCAAACTAAGTTCAAACCTAAACTAAACTGAAGCCTAAATCAAACCATACACCTAACCCTAACCGTAGACGGCCAACTTAAGCTCAACCCCAACCCTAACCTGGCCCTGACACTAACTCCAAAAGTAACAGTTACCGGAAAACTAAGAGTAGCCCTAAACTTACTCCATCAAACTAAGTTCAAACCTAACCTAACCTGAAGCCTAACTCAAACCACAGACCTAACCCTAACCCTAGGCGGACACCTTAAGATCAACCCCAACGCTAACCGGACCCTCACATAACTCCAAAAGTAACACTGAACCAAAAACTAACAGTAGCCCTAAACTTACTCCCTCAAACTCAGTTCAAACCTAACCTAACCTGAAGCCTAACTCAAATCACAGACTTAACCCTAAACCTGGGCGGACAAGTTAAGCTCAACCCCATCCCTAACCGGACCCTAAAGCTAACTCCAAATGTAACAATGAACTGAAAACTAACAGTAGCTCTAAACTTACTCCCTCAAACCAAGTTCAATCCTAACCTAACCTGAAGCCTAAATGAAACCATAGGCCTAACCTTAACCCTAGGCGGACACCTTATGCTTAACCCCCACCCTAACCTGACCCTGACGCTTACTCCAACCGTTACAGTTAACCGAAAACTAACAGTTGCCCTAAACTTACTCCCTCAAACTAAGTTCAATCCGAATCTAACCTGAAGCCTAAATGAAACCATAGACCTAACCCTAACCCTAGGCGGAAACCTTACGATTAACCCCCACCCTAACCTTACCCTGACGCTTACTCTAACCGTAACAGTTAAACGAAAACTAACAGTAGCCTTAAACTTACTCCCTCAAACTAAGTTCAAACCTAGCCTAACCTGAAGCCTAAATCAAACCACAGATCTAACCCTAACCCTAGGCGGACACCTTAAGCTCAACCCCAACCCTAACCTGACCCTCAAGTTAACTCCAACCGTAACACTGAACCGAAAACTAACAGTAGCCATAAACTTACTCCCTCAAACTAAGTTCAAACCTAACCTAACCTGAAGCCTAACTCAAACAATAGACCTAACACTAACCCTAGGCGGACACCTTAAGCTTAACCCCAACCCTAACCTGACCCTGAGGCTAAATCCAACTGTAACACTGAACCGAAAACTAACAGTAGCCCTAAACTTACTCCCTCAAACTAAGTTCAATCCTAACCTAACCTGAAGCCTAAATGAAACCATAAACCTAACCCTAACCCTAGGCGGACACGTTATGCTCAACACCCACCCTAACCTGACCCTGACGCTAACTCCAACCGTAACAGTTAAACGAAAACGAACAGTAGCCCTAAACTTACTCCCTCAAACTAAGTTCAAACCTAACCTAACCTGAAGCCTAAATCAAACCATACACCTAACCCTAACCCTAGGCGGACACCTTAAGCTCTACCCCAAACCTAACCTGGCCCTGACGCTAACTCCAACAGTAACAGTTACCCGAAAACTAACAGTAGCCCTAAACTTACTCCCTCAAACTAAGTTCAAACCTAACCTAACCTGAAGCCGAACTCAAACCATAGACCTAACCCTAACCCTAGGCGGACACCTGAAACTCAACCACAACCCTACCCAGACCCTGACGCTATCTCCAACCGTAACATTGAACCGAAAACTAACAGTAGCCCTAAACTTACTCCCTCAAACTAAGTTCAAACCTAACCTAACCTGAAGCCTAACTCAAACCACAGACCTAACCCTAACCCTAGGCGGACACCTTAAGCTCAACCCCAACCCTAACCTGACCCTCACGCTAACTCCAACCGTAACATTGAACCGAAAACTAACAGTAGCCCTAAACTCACTCCCTCAAACTAAGTTCATACCTAACCTAACCTGAAGCCTAACTCAAACAATAGACCTAACCCTAACCCTAGGCGGACACCTTAAGCTTAACCCCAACTCTAACCTGACCCTGAGGCTAAATCCAACCGTAACACTGAACCGAAAACTAACAGTAGCCCTAAACTTACTCCCTCAAACTAAGTTCAAACCTAATCTAACCTGAAGCCTAACTCAAATCATAAACGTAACCCTAACAATAGGCGGACACCTGAAGCTCAACCCCAACCCTAACCTGACCCTGACGCTATCTCCAACCGTAACACTGAACCGAAAACTAACAGTAGCCCTAAACTTACTCCTTCAAACTAAGTTCAAACCTAACCTAACCTGAAGTCTAACTCAAACCACAGACCTAACCCTAACCCTAGGCGGACACCTTAAGCTCAACCCCAACCCTAACCTGACCCTCACGCTAACTCCATCCGTAACACTGAACCCAAAACTAACAGT
The DNA here is from genome assembly GCA_026018925.1 of Tupaia tana. Lineage (NCBI taxonomy): Eukaryota > Metazoa > Chordata > Mammalia > Scandentia > Tupaiidae > Tupaia > Tupaia tana. The sequence goes on from JAKSZU010000094.1 coordinate 559,362, forward strand.
AGCCCTAAACTTACTCCCTCAAACTAAGTTCAAACCTAACATAACCTGAAGCCTAACTCAAACAATAGACCTAACCCTAACCCTAGGCAGACACCTTAAGTTTAACCCCAACCCTAACCTGACCCTGAGGCTAAATCCAACCGTAACACTGAACCGAAAACTAACAGTAGCCCTAAACTTACTCCCTCAAACTAACTTCAATCCTAACCTAGCCTGAAGCCCAAATGAAACCATAGACCTAACCCTAACCCTAGGCGGACACCTTATGCTTAACCCCCACCCTAAACTGACCCTGACGCTTACTCCAACCGTAACAGTTAAACGAAAACTAACAGTAGCCCTAAACTTACTCCCTCAAACTAAGTTCAAACCTAACCTAACCTGAAGCATAAATCAAACCATACACCTAACCCTAACCCTAGACGGACACCTTAAGCTCAACCCCAACCCTAACCTGGCCCTGACGCTAACTCCAACCGTAACAGTTTCCGGAATACTAACATTAGCCCTAAACTTACTCCCTCAAACTAAGTTCAAACCTAACCTAACCTGAAGCCTAAATCAAACCATACACCTAACCCTAACCCTAGGCGGACACCTTAAGCTCAACCCCAACCCTAACCTGACCTCCAGGCTAACTCCAACCATATCACTGAACCGAAAACTAAGAGTAGCCCTAAACTTACTCCCTCAAACTAAGTTCAAACCTAACCTAACCTGAAGCCTAACTCAAATCATAGACCTAACCCTAACAATAGGCGGACACCTGAATCTCAACCCCAACCCTAACCTGACCCTGACGCTATCTCCAACCGTAACACTGATCCGAAAACTAACAGTAGCCCTAAACTTACTCACTCAAACTAAGTTCAAACGTAATCTAACCTGAAGCCTAAATCAAACCACAGTCCTAACCCTTACCCTAAGCGGACATCTAAAGCTCCACTCCAACCCTAACCTGACCCTGACGCTATCTCCAACTGTAACACTGAACCGAAAACTAAGAGTAGCCCTAAACTTACTTACTCAAGCTGAGTTCAAACGTAAACTAACCTGGAGCCTAAATCAAACCATCGACCTAACCCTAATCCTAGGCGGACACCTCAAGCTAACCCCAACCCTAACCTGACCCTGACGCTAACTCCAACCATAATACTGAACAGAAAACTAACAGTAGCCCTAAACTTACTCCCTCAAACTAAGTTCAAACCTAACATAACCTGAAGCCTAAATCAAACCAGACACCTAACCCTAACCCTAGGCTGACACCTTAAGCTCAACCCCAACCCTAACCTGACCCTCACGTTAACTCCAACCGTAACTCTGAACCAAAAACTAACGGTAGCCCTAAACTTACTCCCTCAAACTAAGTTCAAACATAACCTAACCTGAAGCCTAAATCAAACCTTACACATAACCGTAACCCTAGGCGGACCCCTTCAGCTCAACCCCAACAATAAACTGGCCCTGACGCTATCTCCAATCGTAACAGTTACCCGAAAACTAACAGTACCCCTGAACTTACTCCCTCAAACTAAGTTCAAACCTAAACTAAACTGAAGCCTAAATCAAACCATACACCTAACCCTAACCGTAGACGGCCAACTTAAGCTCAACCCCAACCCTAACCTGGCCCTGACACTAACTCCAAAAGTAACAGTTACCCGAAAATTAAGAGTAGCCCTAAACTTACTCCATCAAACTAAGTTCAAACCTAACCTAACCTGAAGCCTAACTCAAACCACAGACCTAACCCTAACCCTAGGCGGACACCTTAAGATCAACCCCAACCATAACCGGACCCTCACATAACTCCAAAAGTAACACTGAACCAAAAACTAACAGTAGCCCTAAACTTACTCCCTCAAACTCAGTTCAAACCTAACCTAACCTGAAGCCTAACTCAAATCACAGACTTAACCCTAAACCTGGGCGGACAAGTTAAGCTCAACCCCATCCCTAACCGGACCCTAAAGCTAACTCCAAACGTAACAATGAACTGAAAAACTAACAGTAGCTCTAAACTTACTCCCTCAAACCAAGTTCAATCCTAACCTAACCTGAAGCCTAAATGAAACCATAGGCCTAACCTTAACCCTAGGCGGACACCTTATGCTTAACCCCCACCCTAACCTGACCCTGACGCTTACTCCAACCGTTACAGTTAACCGAAAACTAACAGTTGCCCTAAACTTACTCCCTCAAACTAAGTTCAATCCGAACCTAACCTGAAGCCTAAATGAAACCATAGACCTAACCCTAACCCTAGGCGGAAACCTTATGATTAACCCCCACCCTAACCTTACCCTGACGCTTACTCTAACCGTAACAGTTAAACGAAAACTAACAGTAGCCTTAAACTTACTCCCTCAAACTAAGTTCAAACCTAGCCTAACCTGAAGCCTAAATCAAACCACAGATCTAACCCTAACCATAGGCGGACACCTTAAGCTCAACCCCAACCCTAACCTGACCCTCAAGTTAACTCCAACCATAACACTGAACCGAAAACTAACAGTAGCCATAAACTTACTCCCTCAAACTAAGTTCAAACCTAACCTAACCTGAAGCCTAACTCAAACAATAGACCTAACACTAACCCTAGGCGGACACCTTAAGCTTAACCCCAACCCTAACCTGACCCTGAGGCTAAATCCAACTGTAACACTGAACCGAAAACTAACAGTAGCCCTAAACTTACTCCCTCAAACTAAGTTCAATCCTAACCTAACCTGAAGCCTAAATGAAACCATAAACCTAACCCTAACCCTAGGCGGACACGTTATGCTCAACACCCACCCTAACCTGACCCTGACGCTTACTCCAACCGTAACAGTTAAACGAAAATGAACAGTAGCCCTAAACTTACTCCCTCAAACTAAGTTCAAACCTAACCTAACCTGAAGTCTAAATCAAACCATACACCTAACCCTAACCCTAGGCGGACACCTTAAGCTCAACCCCAAACCTAACCTGGCCCTGACGCTAACTCCAACAGTAACAGCTATCCGAAAACTAACAGTAGCCCTAAACTTACTCCCTCAAACTAAGTTCAAACCTAACCTAACCTGAAGCCGAACTCAAACCATAGACCTAACCCTGACCCTAGGCGGACACCTGAAACTCAACCACAACCCTACCCAGACCCTGACGCTATCTCCAACCGTAACATTGAACCGAAAACTAACAGTAGCCCTAAACTTACTCCCTCAAACTAAGTTCAAACCTAACCTAACCTGAAGCCTAACTCAAACCACAGACCTAACCCTAACCCTAGGCGGACACCTTAAGCTCAACCCCAACCCTAACCTGACCCTCACGCTAACTCCAACCGTAACATTGAACCGAAAACTAACAGTAGCCCTAAACTCACTCCCTCAAACTAAGTTCAAACCTAACCTAACCTGAAGCCTAACTCAAACCACAGACCTAACCCTAACCCTAGGCGGACACCTTAAACTCAACCCCAACCCTAACCTGACCCTCACGCTAACTCCAACCGTAACACTGAACCGAAAACTAACAGTAGCCCTAAACTTACTCCCTCAAAATAAGTTCAAACCTAATCTAACCTGAAGCCTAAATCAAACCATACACCTAACCCTAACCCTAGGCGGACACCTTAAACTCAACCCCAAACCTAACCTGACCCTGACGCTTACTCCAACCGTAACAGTAAACCGAAAACTAACAGTAGCCCTAAACTTACTCCCTCTAACTAAGTTCAAACATAACCTAACCTGAAGCCTAAATCAAACCTTACACCTAACCGTAACCCTAGCGGACACCTTAAGCTCAACCCCAACCGTAACCTGGCCCTGACGCTAACTCCAATCGTAACAGTTACCCGAAAACTAGCAGTAGCCCTAAACTTACTCCCTCAAACTAAGTTCAAACCTAACCTAACCTGAAGCCTAACTCAAAAAATAGACCTAACCCAAACCCTAGGCGGACACCTTATGCTTAAGCCCCACCCTAACCTGACCCTGAGGCTTACTCCAACCGTAACAGTTAAACGACAACTAACAGTAGACCTAAACTTACTCCCTCAAACTAAGTTCAAACCTAACCTAACCTGAAGCGTAACTCAAACCACAGACCTAACCCTAACCCTTGGCGGACACCTTAAGCTCAACCCCAACCCTAACCTGACCCTCACGCTAACTCCAACCGTAACACTGAACCGAAAACTAACAGTAGCCCTAAACTTACTCCCTCAAACTAAGTTCAATCCTAACCTATCCTGAAGACTAAATGAAACCATAGACCTAACCCTAACCCTAGCGGACATCTTATGCTTAACACCCACCCTAACCTGACCCTGACGCTTACTCCAACTGTAACAGTTAACCGAAAAATAACAGTAGCCCTAAACTTACTTCCTGAAACTAACTTCAAACCTAACCTAACCGGAAGCCTAAATCAAACCATAAACCTAACCCTAACCCTAGGCGGACACCTTAAGCTCAACCCCAAACCTAACCTGACCTCCCAGCTAACTCCAACCATATCACTGAACCGAAAACTAAGAGTACCCCTAAACATACTCCCACAAACTAAGTTCAATCCTAACCTAACCTGAAGCCTAAATGAAACCATAGACCTAACCATATCCCTAGTCGGACACTTATGCTTAACCCCCACCCTAACCTGATCCTGACGCTATCTCCAACCGTAACACTGAACCGAAAACTAACAGTAGCCCTAAACTTACTCCCTCAAACTAAGTTCAAACCTAACCTAACCTGAAGCCTATCTCAAACCACAGACCTAACCCTAAACCAAGGCGGACACCGTAAGCTCAACCCCAACCCTAACCGGACACTCAAGCTAAGTCCAAATGTAACACTGAACCAAAAACTAACAGTAGCCCTAAACTTACTCCCTCAAACTAAGTTCAAACCTAACCTAACCTGAAGCCTAACTCAAATCATAAACGTAACCCTAACAATAGGCGGACACCTGAAGCTCAACCCCAACCCTAACCTGACCCTGAAGCTATCTCCAACCGTAACAGTTACCCGAAAACTAACAGTAGCCCTAAACTTACTCCCTCAAATTAAGTTCAAACCTAACCTAACCTGAAGCCTAAATGAAACCATAGACCTAACCCTAACCCTAGGCGGACACCTTATGCTTAACACCCACCCTAACCTGACCCTGACGCTTACTCCAACTGTAACAGTTAACCGAAAACTAACAGTAGCCCTTAACTTACTCCCTGAAACTAACTTCAAACCTAACCTAACCGGAAGCCTAAATCAAACCATAAACCTAACCCTAACCCGAGGCGGACACCTTAAGCTCAACCCCAAACCTAACCTGACCTCCCAGCTAACTCCAACCATATCACTGAACCGAAAACTAAGAGTACCCCTAAACTTACTCCCACAAACTAAGTTCAATCCTAACCTAACCTGAATCCTAAATGAAACCATAGACCTAACCCTAACCCTAGTCGGACACTTATGCTTAACCCCCACCCTAACCTGATCCTGACGCTATCTCCAACCGTAACACTGAACCGAAAACTAACAGTAGCCCTAAACTTACTCCCTCAAACTAAGTTCAAACCTAACCTAACCTGAAGCCTATCTCAAACCACAGACCTAACCCTAACCCAAGGCGGACACCGTAAGCTCAACCCCAACCCTAACCGGACACTCAAGCTAAGTCCAAATGTAACACTGAACCAAAAACTAAAGTAGCCCTAAACTTACTCCCTCAAACTAAGTTCAAACCTAACCTAACCTGAAGCCTAACTCAAATCATAAACGTAACCCTAACAATAGGCTGACACCTGAAGCTCAACCCCAACCCTAACCTGACCCTGACGCTATCTCCAACCGTAACACTGAACCGAAAACTAACAGTAGCCCTAAACTTACTCCTTCAAACTAAGTTCAAACCTAACCTAACCTGAAGTCTAACTCAAACCACAGACCTAACCCTAACCCTAGGCGGACACCTTAAGCTCAACCCCAACCCTAACCTGACCCTCACGCTAACTCCATCCGTAACACTGAACCCAAAACTAACAGTAGCCCTAAACTTACTCCCTCAAACTAAGTTCAAACCTAACATAACCTGAAGCCTAACTCAAACAATAGACCTAACCCTAACCCTAGGCAGACACCTTAAGCTTAACCCCAACCCTAACCTGACCCTGAGGCTAAATCCAACCGTAACACTGAACGGAAAACTAACAGTAGCCCTAAACTTACTCCCTCAAACTAACTTCAATCCTAACCTAACCTGAAGCCCAAATGAAACCATAGACCTAACCCTAACCCTAGGCGGACACCTTCTGCTTAACCCCCACCCTAAACTGACCCTGACGCCTACTCCAACCGTAACAGTTAAACGAAAACTAACAGTAGCCCTAAACTTACTCCCTCAAACTAAGTTCAAACCTAACCTAACCTGAAGCCTAAATCAAACCATACACCTAACCCTAACCCTAGGCGGACACCTTAAGCTCAACCCCAACCCTAACCGGGCCCTGACGCTAACTCCAACCGTAACAGTTTCCGGAATACTAACAGTAGCCCTAAACTTACTCCCTCAAACTAAGTTCAAACCTAACCTAACCTGAAGCCTAAATCAAACCATACACCTAACCCTAACCCTAGGCGGACACCTTAAGCTCAACCCCAACCCTAACCTGACCTCCAGGCTAACTCCAACCATATCACTGAACCGAAAACTAAGAGTAGCCCTAAACTTACTCGCTCAAACTAAGTTCAAACCTAACCTAACCTGAAGCCTAACTCAAATCATAGACCTAACCCTAACAATAGGCGGCCACCTGAATCTCAACCCCAACCCTAACCTGACCCTGACGCTATCTCCAACCGTAACACTGAACCGAAAACTAACAGTAGCCCTAAACTTACTCACTCAAACTAAGTTCAAATGTAACCTAACCTGAAGCCTAAATCAAACCACAATCCTAACCCTAACCCTAGGCGGACACCTTAAGCTCCACTCCAACCCTAACCTGACCCTGACGCTATCTCCAACTGTAACACTGAACCGAAAACTAAGAGTAGCCCTAAACTTACTTACTCAAGCTGAGTTCAAACGTAACCTAACCTGGAGCCTAAATCAAACCATCGACCTAACCCTAACCCTAGGCGGACACCTCAAGCTAACCCCAACCCTAACCTGACCCTGACGCTAACTCCAACCATAATACTGAACAGAAAACTAACAGTAGCCCTAAACTTACTCCCTCAAACTAAGTTCAAACCTAACCTAACCTGAAGCCTAAATCAAACCAGACACCTAACCCTAACCCTAGGCGGACACCTTAAGCTCAACCCCAACCCTAACCTGACCCTCACGCTAACTCCAACCGTAACACTGAACCAAAAACTAACGGTAGCCCTAAACTTACTCCCTCAAACTAAGTTCAAACATAACCTAACCTGAAGCCTAAATCAAACCTTACACATAACCGTAACCCTAGGCGGACACCTTCAGCTCAACCCCAACCATAAACTGGCCCTGACGCTATCTCCAATCGTAACAGTTACCCGAAAACTAACAGTACCCCTGAACTTACTCCCTCAAACTAAGTTCAAACCTAAACTAAACTGAAGCCTAAATCAAACCATACACCTAACCCTAACCGTAGACGGCCAACTTAAGCTCAACCTCAACCCTAACCTGGCCCTGACACTAACTCCAAAAGTAACAGTTACCCGAAAATTAAGAGTAGCCCTAAACTTACTCCATCAAACTAAGTTCAAACCTAACCTAACCTGAAGCCTAACTCAAACCACAGACCTAACCCTAACCCTAGTCGGACACCTTAAAATCAACCCCAGCCCTAACCGGACCCTCACATAACTCCAAAAGTAACACTGAACCCAAAACTAACAGTAGCCCTAAACTTACTCCCTCAAACTAAGTTCAAACCTAACCTAACCTGAAGCCTAACTCAAACAATATAGCTAACCCTAACCCTAGGCGGACACCTTAAGCTTAACCCCAACCCTAACCTGACCCTGAGGCTAAATGCAAGCTTAACACTGAACCGAAAACTAACAGTAGCCCTAAACTTACTCCCTCAAACTAAGTTCAATCCTAACCTAACCTGAAGCCTAAATGAAACCATAGACCTAACCCTAACCCTAGGCGGACACCTTATGATTAACCCCCACCCTAACCTGACCCTGACGCTTACTCCAACCGTAAAAGTTAAACGAAAACTAACAGTAGCCCTAAACTTACTCCCTCAAACTAAGTTCAAACCTAACCTAACCTGAAGCCTAAATCAAACCATACACCTAACCCTAACCCTAGGCGGACACCTTAAGCTCAACCCCAAACCTAACCTGACCCTGCCGCTTACTCCAAACGTAACAGTTAACAGAAAACTAACAGTAGCCCTAAACTTACTCCCTCAAACTAAGTTCAAACCTAACCTAACCTGAAGCCTAAATCAAATCATACACCTAACCCTAACCCTAGGCAGACACCTTTAGCTTAAGCCCAACCCTAACCTGACCTCCAGGCTAACTTCAACCATATCACTGAACCGAAAACTAAGAGTAGCCCTAAACTTACTCGCTCAAACTACGTTAAAACCTAACCTAACCTGAAGCCTAACTCAAATCATAGACATAACCCTAACAATAGGCAGACACCTCAAGCTCAACCCCAACCCTAACCTGACCCTGACGCTATCTCCAACCGTAACAGTTACCCGAAAACTAACAGTAGCCCTAAACTTACTCACTCAAACTAAGTTCAAACGTAACCTAACCTGAAGCCTAAATCAAACCACAGACCTAACCCTAAACCTAGGCGGACAACTTAAGCTCAACTCCAACCCTAACCCGACCCTGACGCTATCTCCAAACGTAACACTGAACCGAAAAATAACAGTAGCCCTAAACTTACTCCCTCAAACTAAGTTCAATCGTAACCTAACCTGGAGCCTAAATCAAACCATGGACCTAACCCTAACCATAGGCGGACACCTCAAGCTAACCCCAACCCTAACCTGTCCCTGACGCTAACTCCTACCATAATACTGAGCCGAAAACTAACAGTAGCCCTAAACTTACTCCCTCAAACTAAGTTCAATCCTAACCTAACCTGAAGCCTAAATCAAACCATACACCTAACCCTAACTGTAGGCGGACACCTTAACTTCAACCCCAAACCTAACCTGACCCTTACGCTTACTCCAACTGTAACAGTTAACAGAAAACTAATAGTAGCCCTAAACTTACTCCCTTAAACTAAGTTCAAACATAACCTAACCTGAAGCCTAAATCAAACCATACACCTAAACCTAACCCTAGGCGGACACGTTAAGCTCAACCCCAACCCTAACTTGGCCCTGACGCTAACTCAAACCGTAACAGTTACCCGAAAACTAACAGTATCCCTAAACTTACTCCCTCAAACTAAGTTCAAACCTAACCTAACCTGAAGCCTAACTCAAACCATAGACCTAACCCTAACCCTAGGCGGACACCTGAAGCTCAAACCCAACCTTAACCTGACCCTCACACTAACTCCAACCGTAACACTGAACGTAAAACTAACAGTAGCCCTAAACTTACTCCCTAAAACTAAGTGCAAACCTAACCTAACCTGAAGCCTAACTCAAACCATAGACCTAACCCTAACCCTAGGCCGACATCTGAAGCTCAACCCCAACCCTAACCTGACCCTGACGCTATCTCCAACCGTAACACTGAACCGAAAACTAACAGTAGCCCTAAACTTACTCCCTAAAACTAAGTTCAAACCTAACCTAACCTGAAGTCTAACTCAAATCACAGACTTAACCCTAAACCTAGGCGGACACGTTAAGCTCAACCCCAACCCTAACCGGACCCTAAAGCTAACTCCAAACGTAACAATGAACTGAAAACTAACAGTAGCTCTAAACTTACTCCCTCAAACCAATTTCATTCCTAACCTAACCTGAAGCCTAAAAGAAACCATAATCCTAACCTTAACCCTAGGCGGACACCTTATGCTTAACCCCACCCTAACCTGACCCTGACGCTTACTCCAACCGTTACAGTTAACCGAAAACTAACAGTTGCCCTAAACTTACTCCCTCAAACTAAGTTCAATCCTAACCTAACCTGAAGCCTAAATGAAACCATAGACCTAACCCTAACCCTAGGCGGAAACCTTATGCTTAACCCCCACCCTAACCTGACCCTGACGCTTACTCTAACCGTAACAGTTAAACGAAAACTAACAGTAGCCTTAAACTTACTCCCTCAAACTAAGTTCAAACCTAGCCTAACCTGAAGCCTAAATCAAACCACAGATCTAACCCTAACCCTAGGCGGACACCTTAAGGTCAACCCCAACCCTAACCTGACCCTCAAGTTAACTCCAACCGTAACACTGAACCGAAAACTAACAGTAGCCATAAACTTACTCCCTCAAACTAAGTTCAAACCTAACCTAACCTGAAGCCTAACTCAAACAATAGACCTAACACTAACCCTAGGCGGACACCTTAAGCTTAACCCCAACCCTAACCTGACCCTGAGGCTAAATCCAACCGTAACACTGAACCGAAAACTAACAGTAGCCCTAAACTTACTCCCTCAAACTAAGTTCAAACCTAACCTAACCTGAAGCCGAACTCAAACCATAGACCTAACCCTAACCCTAGGCGGACACCTGAAACTCAACCACAACCCTAACCAGACCCTGACGCTATCTCCAACCGTAACATTGAACCGAAAACTAACAGTAGCCCTAAACTTACTCCCTCAAACTAAGTTCAAACCTAACCTAACCTGAAGCCTAACTCAAACAATAGACCTAACCCTAACCCTAGGCGGACACCGTAAGCTCAACCCCAACCCTAACCTGACCCTCACGCTAACTCCAACCGTAACACTGAACCGAAAACTAACAGTAGCCCTAAACTTACTCCCTCAAACTAAGTTCAAACCTAACCTAACCTGAAGCCTAACTCAAACCATAGACCTAACCCTAACCCTAGGCGGACACCTCAAGCTAACCCCAACCCTAACCTGACCCTGACGCTAACTCCAACCATAATACTGAACAGAAAACTAACAGTAGCCCTAAACTTACTCCCTCAAAATAAGTTCAAACCTAATCTAACCTGAAGCCTAAATCAAACCATACACCTAACCCTAAACCTAGGCGGACACCTTAAACTCAACTACAAACCTAACCTGACCCTGACGCTTACTCCAACCGTAACAGTAAACCGAAAACTAACAGTAGCCCTAAACTTACTCCCTCTAACGAAGTTCAAACATAACCTAACCTGAAGCCTAAATCAAACCTTACACCCAACCGTAACCCTAGCGGACACCTTAAGCTCAACCCCAACCATAACCTGGCCCTGACGCTAACTTCAATCGTAACAGTTACCCAAAAACTAGCAGTAGCCCTAAACTTACTCCCTCAAACTAAGTTCAAACATAAACTTACCTGAAGCCTAAATCAAATCATACACCTAAACCTAACCCTAGACGGACACCTGAAGCTCAACCTCAACACTAACCTGACCCTCATGCTAAGTCCAACCGTAACACTGAACCGAAAACTAACAGTAGGCCTAAACTCACTCCCTTAAACTAAGTTCAAACCTAACCTAACCTGAAGCCTAACTCAAACCACAGACCTAACCCTAACACTAGGCGGACACCTTAAGCTCAACCCCAACCCTAACCTGACCCTCACGCTAACTCCAACCATAGCACTGAACCGAAAACTAACAGTAGCCCTAAACTTACTCCCTCAAACTAAGTTCAAACCTAACCTAACCTGAAGCCTAACTGAAAAAATAGACCTAACCCTATCCCTAGGCGGACACCTTATGCTTAAGCCCCACCCTAACCTGACCCTGAGGCTTACTCCAACCGTAACAGTTAAACGAAAACTACCAGTAGCCCTAAACTTACTCCCTCAAGCTAACTTCAAACCTAACCTAACCTGAAGCCTAAATCAAACCATACAACTAACCCTTACCATAGGCGGACACCTTAATCTCAACCCCAACCCTAACTTGGCCCTCACGCTAACTCCAACCGTAAGAGTTTCCCGAAAACTAACAGTAGACCTAAACTTACTCCCTCAAACTAAGTTCAAACCTAACCTGACCTGAAGCCTAAATCAAACCATACACCTAACCCTAAACCTAGGTGGACACCTAAAGCTCAACCCCAACCCTAACCTGACCTCCAGGCTAACTCCAACCATATCACTGCACCGAAAACTAAGAGTAGCCCTAAACTTACTCGCTCAAACTAAGTTCAAACCTAACCTAACCTGAAGCCTAACTCAAATCATAGACATAACCCTAACAATAGGCGGACACCTGAAGCTCAACCCCAACCCTAACCTGACCCTGACGCCATCTCCAACCGTAACACTGAACCGAAAACTAACAATAGCCCTAAACTTACTCACTCAAACTAAGTACAAACGTAACCTAACCTGACACCTAAATCAAACCACAGACCTAACCCTAACCCTAGGCGGACACCTTAAGCTCAATTCCAACCCTAACCTGACCCTGACGCTAACTCCAACGATAATACTGAACCGAATACTAACAGTAGCCCTAAACTTACTCCCTCAAACTAAGTTCAAACCTAACCTAACCTGAATCATAAATCAAACCATGCACCTAAACCTAACCCTAGGCGGACACCTTAAGCTCAACCCCAACCCTAACCTGGCCGTGACGCTAACTCCAACCGTAACACGGAACCTAAAACTAACAGTAGCCCTAAACTTATTCCATCAAACTAAGTTCAAACCAAACCTAACCTGAAGCCTAACTCAAACCATAGACCTAACCCTAACCCTAGGCGTATATCTGAAGCTCAACCACAACCCTAACCTGAATCTGACGCTATCTCCAACCGTAACACTGAACTGAAAACTAACAGTATCCCTAAAATTACTCCCTCAAACTAAGTTCAAACCTAACCTAACCTGATGCCTAACTCATACCACACACCTAACCCTAACCCTAGGCGGACACCTTAAGCTCAACCCCAACCCTAACCGGACCCTCACGCTAACTCCAAACGTAACACTGAACCAAATACTAACAGGAGCCCGAAACTTACTCCCTCAAACTAAGTTCAAACATAACCTAACCTGAAGCCAAAATCAAACCATACACGTAACCGTAACTCTAGGCGGACACCTTAAGCTCAACCCCAACAATAACCTGGCCCTGAAGCTAACTCCAACCGTAACAGTTACCTGAAAACTAACAATAGCCCTAAACTTACTCCCTCAAACTAAGTTCAAACCTAACCTAACCTGAAGCCTTAATCAAACCATAAACCTAACCCTAACCCTAGGCGGACACCTGAAGCTCAACCCCAACCATAACCTGACCCTCACGCTAACTCCAACAGTAACACTGAACCGAATACTAACAGTAGCCCTAAACTTACTACCTCAAACTAAGTTCAAACCTAACCTAACCTGAAGCCTAACTCAAACCATAGACCTAATCCTAACCCTTGGCGGACACCTGAAGCTCAACCCCAACCATAACCTGACCCTGACACTATCTCAAACATAACACTGAATCGAAAACTAATAGTAGCCCTAAACTTACTCCCTCAAACTAAGTTCAAACCTAACCTAACCTGAAGCCTAACTCAAACCACAGACCTAACCCTAACCGTAGGCGGACACCTTAAGTTCAACCCCAACCCTAACCTGACCCTCACGCTAATTCTAACCTTAACACTGAACCGAAAACTAACAGTAGCCCTAAACTTACTCCTTCAAACTAAGTTCAAACTTAACCTTACCTGAAGCCTAACTCAAACAATAGACCTAACCCTAACCCTAGGCGGACACCTTAAGCTTAACCCCAACCCTATTCTGACCCTGAGGCTAAATCCAACCGTAACACTGAACCGAAAACTAACAGTAGCCCTAATCTTACTCCCTCAAACTTAGTTCAATCCTAACCTAACCTGAAGCCAAAATTAAACCATAGACCTAACCCTAACCCCAGGCGGACACCTTATGCTTAACCCCCACCCTAACCTGACCTTGACGCTTACTCCAACCGTAACAGTTAACCGAAAACTAACAGTAGCCCTAAATTGACTCCCTCAAACTAAGTTCAAACCTAACCTAACCTGAAGCCTAAATCAAATCATAGACCTAACCCTAACCCTAGGCGGACACCTTATGCTTAACCCCCACCCTACCCTGACCCTGACGCTTACTCCAACTGTAACAGTTAACTGGAAACTAACAGTAGCCCTAAACTTACTCCCTCAAACTAACTTCAAACCTAACCTAACTTGAAGCCTAAATTAAACCATACACCTTACCCTAACCGTAGACGCACACCTTAAGCTCAACCCCAACCCTAACCTGATCTCCAGCCTAACTCCAACCATATCACTGAACCGAAAACTAAGAGTAGCCCTAAACTTACTCCCTCAAACTAAGTTCAATCCTAACCTAACCTGAAGCCTAAATGAAAAAATAGACCTGACCCTAACCCTAGGCGGACACCTTATGGTTAACCCCCACCATAACCTGACCCTGACGCTTAGTCCAAACGTAACAGTTAAACGAAAACTAAGAGTAGCCCTAAACTTACTCCCTCAAACTAAGTTCAAATCTATCCTAACCTGAAGCCTAAATCAGACCATACACCTAACCCTAACCCTAGGCGGATACCTTAAGCTTAACCCCAAACCTAACCTGACACTGACACTTACACCAACTGTAACAGTTAACCGAAAACTAACAGTAGCCCTAAACTTACTCCCTCAAACTAAGTTCAAACCTAACCTAACCTGAAGCCTAAATCAAATCTTAGACCTAACCCTAACCCTAGGCGGACACCTCATGCTTAACTCCCACCCTAACCTGACCCTGACGCTTACTCCAACCATAACAGTTAACCGAAAACTAACAGTAGCCCTAAATTTACTCAATCAAACTAACTTCAAACCTAACCTAACCTTAAGCCTAAATGAAACCATACACCTAACCCTAACCCTTGGTGGACTCCTTAATCTCAACCCCAACCCTAACCTTGCCCTGACGCTAACTCTAACCATAACAGTTACCCGAAATCTAACGGTAGCCCTAAACTTACTCCCTCAAACTAAGTTCAATCTTAACCTAACCTGAAGCCTAAATGAAACCATAAACCTAACCCTAACCCTAGGCGGACACCTTATGCTTAACCCCCACCCTAACCTGACCCTGACGCTTACTCCCACTGTAACAGTTAACCGAAAACTAACAGTAGCCCTAAACTTACTCCCTGAAACTAACTTCAAACCTAACCTAACCTGAAGCCAAAATCAAACCATACACCTAACCCAAACCCTAGGCGGACACCTTAAGCTCAACCCCAACCCTAACCTGACCCTGACGCTAACTCCAACCGTAACAGTTACCCGAAAACTAACAGTAGCCCTAAACTTACTCCCTCAAACTAAGTTCAAACCTAACCTAACCAGAAGCCAAAATCAAACCATACACCTAACCCTAACCCTAGGCGGACACCTTAAGCTCAACCCCAACCCTTACCTGACCCTCACGCTAACTCCAACCGTAACACTGAACCGAAAACTAACAGTAGTCCTAAACTTACTCCCTCAAACTATGTTCAAACCTAACCTAACCTGAAGACTAACTGAAGCCATAGACCTAACCCTAAGCCTAGGCGGACACCTGAAGCTCAACCACAACCCTAACCTGACCCTGACGCTATCTCCAACCGTAACACTGAACTGAAAACTAACAGTAGCCCTAAACTTACTCCCTCAAACTAAGTTCAAACCTAACCTAACCTGAAGCCTATCTCAAACCACAGACCTAACCCTAACCCTAGGCGGACACCTTAAGCTCAACCCCAACCCTATCCGGACACTCACGCTAACTCCAAATGTAACACTGAATCAAAAACAAACAGTAGCCCTAAACTTACTCCCTCAAACTAAATTGAAACCTAACCTAACCTGAAGCCTAAATCAAACCATACACCTAACCCTAAACCAAGGCGGACACCTTAAGCTCAACCCAAAACCTAACCTGACCCTGACGCTTACTCCAACCGTAACAGTTAACCGAAAACTAGCAGTAGCCCTAAACTTATTCCCTCAAACTAAGTTCAATCCTAACCTAACCTGAAGCCTAAATGAAACCATAGACCTAACCCTAACCCTAGGCGGACACCTTATGGTAAACCCCAACCCTAACTTGACCCTGACGCTTACTCCAACCGTAACAGTTAAACGAAAACTAACAGTAGCCCTAAACTTACTCCCTCAAACTAAGTTCAAACCTAACCTAACCTGAAGCGTAACTCAAACCATAGAACTAACCCTAACCCTAGGCGGACACCTGAAGCTCAACCACAACCCTAACCTGACCCTGACGCTATCTCCAACCGTAACACTGAACCAAAACCTAACAGTAGCCCTAAACTTACTCCCTCAAACTAAGTTCAAACCTAACCTAACCTGAAGCCTAACTCAAACCACAGACCTAACCCTAACTCTTGGCGGACACCTTAAGCTCAACCCCAACCCTAACCTGACCCTCACGCTAACTCCAACCGTAACACTGGACCGAAAACTAACAGTAGCCCTAAACTCACTCCCTCAAACTAAGTTCAAACCTAACCTAACCTGAAGCCTAACTCAAACAACAGACCTAACCCTAACCCTAGGCGGACACCTGAAGCTCAACCCCAACCCTAACCTGACCCTCACGCTAACTCCAACCGTAACACTGAACCAAAAACTAACAGTAGCCCTAAACTTACTCCCTCAAACTAAGTTCAAACATAAACTTACCTGAAGCCTAAATCAAACCATACACCTAACCCTAACCCTAGGCGGACACCTTAAACTCAACCACAACCCTAACCAAACCCTGACGCTATCTCCAACCGTAACACTGAACCAAAAACTCACAGTAGCCCTAAACTTACTCCCTCAAACTAAGTTCAAACCTAACCTAACCTGAAGCCTAACTCAAACAATAGACCTAACCCTAACCCTAGGCGGACATCTTAAGCTTGACCCCAACCCTAACCTGACCCTGAGGCTAAATTCAACCATAACACTGAACCAAAAAATACAATAGCCCTATACTGACTCCCTCAAACTAAGTTCAAACCTAACCTAACCTGAAGCCTAAATCTAATCATAGACCTAACCCTAACCCTAGGCGGACAACTAATGCTTAACCCCCACCCTAACCTGACCCTGACGCTTACTCCAACCGTAACAGTTAACCGAAAACTAACAGTAGCCCTAAACTGACTCCCTCAAACTAAGTTCAAACCTAACCTAACCTGAAGCCTAAATCAAACCATACACCTAACCCTAACCCAAGGCGGACACCTTATGCTTAACCCCCACCCTAACCTGGCCCTGACGCTAACTCCAACAGTAACAGTTACCCGAAAACTAACAGTAGACCTAAACTTACTCCCCCAAACTAACTTCAAACCTAACCTAACTTGAAGCCTAACTCAAACCATAGACCTAACCCTAACCCAAGCGGACACCTTAAGCTCAACCCCAACCCTAACCTGACCCTGACGCTAACTCCAACCGTAACAGTTACCCGAAAACTAACATTAGCCCTAAACTTACTCCCTCATACTAAGTTCAACCTAACCTAACCAGAAGCCAAAATCAAACCATACACCTAACCCTAACCCTAGGCGGACACCTTAAGCTCAACCCCAACCCTAACCTGACCCTCACGCTAACTCCAACCGTAACACTGAACTGAAAACTAATAGTAGCCCTAAACTAACTCCATCAAACTAAGTTCAAACCTAACGTAACCTAAGCCTAACTCAAACCATAGACCTAACCCTAACCCTAGGCGGACACCTGAAGCTCAACCACAACCCTAACCTGACCCCGACGCTATGTCCAACCGTAACACTGAACCAAAAACTAACAGTAGCCCTAAACTTACTCCCTCAAACTAAGTTCAAATCTAACCTAACCTGAAGCCTATCTCAAACCACTGACCTAACCCTAACCCTAGGTGGACACCGTAAGCTCAACCCCAACCATAACCGGACACTCACGCTAACTCCAAATGTAACACTTAACCAAAAACTAACAGTAGCCCTAAACTTACTCCCTCAAACTAAGTTCAAACCTAACCTAACCTGAAGCCTAACTCAAACAATAGACCTAACCCTAACCCTAGGCGGACACCTTAAGCTTGACCCCAACCCTAACCTGACCCTGAGGCTAAATTCAACCGTAACACTGAACCAAAAAATTCAATAGCCCTAAGCTGACTCCCTCAAACTAAGTTCAAACCTAACCTAACCTGAAGCCTAAATCAAATCATAGACCTAACCCTAACCCTAGGCGGACAACTTATGCTTAACCCCCACCCTAACCTGACCCTGACGCTTACTCCAACCGTAAGAGTTAAACGAAAACTAACAGTAGCCCTAAACTTACTCCCTCAAACTAAGTTCAAACCTATCCTAACCTGAAGCCTAAATCAAACCATACACCTAACCCTAACCCTAGGCGGATACCTTAAGCTCAACGCCAAACCTAACCTGACCCTGACACTTACACCAACTGTAACAGTTACCCGAAAACTAACAGTAGCCCTAAAATTACTCCCTCAGGCTAAGTTCAAACCTAACCTAACCAGAAGCCTAAATCAAACCATACACCTAACCCTAACGCTAGGCGGACACCTTAAGCTCAACCCCCACCCTAACCTGACCCTCACGCTAACTCCAACCGTAACACTGAACCGAAAACTAACAGTAGCCCTAAACTTACTCCCTCAAACTAAGTTCAAACCTAATCTAACCTGAAGCCTAACTCAAACCATAGACCTAACCCTAACCCTAGGCGGACACCTGAAGCTCAACCCCAACCCTAACCTGACATTCACGCTATCTCCAACCGTAACACTGAACCGAAAACTAACAGTAGCCCTAAACTTACTCCCTCAAACTACGTTCAAACCTAACCTAACCTGAAGCCTAACTCAAAAAATAGACCTAACCCTAACACTAGGCGGACACCTTAAGCTTGACCCCAACCCTAACCTGACCCTGAGGCTAAATTCAACCGTAACACTGAACCGAAAAATAAAATAGGCCTAAACTTACTCCCTCAAACTAAGTTCAAACCTAACCTAACCTGAAGCCTAACTCAAACCATAGACCTAACCCAAACCCTAGGCGGACACCTGAATCTTAATCCCAACCCTAACTTGACCATGACGCTATCTCCAACCGTAACACTGAACCGAAAACTAACAGTAGCCCTAAACTTACTCCCTCAAACTAAGTTCAAACCTAACCTAACGTGAAGCCTAACTCAAACCACAGACCTAAACCTAACCCTAGGCGGACACCTTAAGCTCAACCCCAACCCTAACCTGACCCTCACGCTAACTCCAACCGTAACACTGACCCGAAAACCAACAGTAGCCCTAAACGTACTCCCTCAAACTAAGTTCAAACCTAACCTAACCTGAAGCCTAACTCAAAAAATTGACCTAACCCTAACCCTAGGCGGACACCTTATGCTTAAGCCCCACCCTAACCTGACCCTGAGGCTTACTCCAACCGTAACAGTTAAACGAAAACTAACAGTAGCCCTAAACTTACTCCCTCAAACTAACTTCAAACCTAACCTAACCTGAAGCCTAAATCAAACCATACACCTATCCCTAACCCAAGGCGGACACCTTAATCTCAACCCCAACCCTAACCTGGCCCTCACGCTAACTCCAACCGTAAGAGTTTCCCGAAAACTAACAGTAGACCTAAACTTACTCCCTCAAACTAAGTTCAAACCTAACCTAACCTGAAGCCTAAATCAAACCATACACCTAACCCTAACCCTAGGCGGACACCTTAAGCTCAACCCCAACCCTAACCTGACCCTCACGCTAACTCCAACCGTAACACTGAACCGAAAACTAACAGTAGCCCTAATCTGACTCCCTCAGACTAAGTTCAAACCTAACCTAACCTGAAGCCTAAATCAAGCAATAGACCTAACCCTAACCCTAGGCGGACACCTTAAGCTTAACCCCAAACCTAACCTGACCCTGAGGTTAAATGCAACTGCAACACTGAACCAAAACCTAACAGTAGCCCTAAACTTACTCCCGCAAACTAAGTTCAATCCTAACCTAACCTAAAGCCTAAATAAAACCATAGACATAACACTAACCCTAGGCGGACACCTTATGCTTAACCCCCACCCTAACCTAACCCTGACGCTTACTCCAACCGTAACACTTAAACGAAAACTAACAGTAGCTCTAAACTTACTCCTTCAAACTAAGTTCAAACCTAACCTAACCTGAAGCCTAAATCAAACCATACACCTAACCCTAACCCTAGGCGGACACCTTAAGCTCAACCCCAAACCTAACCTGACCCTGACGCTTACTCCAAACGTAACACTTAACCGAAAAATAACAGTAGCCCTAAAATTACTGCCTCAAACTAAGTTCAAACCTAACCTAACCTGAAGCCTAAATCAAACCATACACCTAACCCTAACCCTAGGCGGACACCTGAAGCTCAAACCCAACCCTAACCTAACCCTCACGCTAACTCCAACCGTAACACTGAACCGAAAACTAACAGTAGCCCTAAACTTACTCCCTACAACTAAGTTCAAACCTAATCTAACCTGAAGCATAACTCAAAGCACAGACCTAACCCTAACCCTAGGTGGACACCTTAAGCTCAACCCCAACCCTAACCTGACATTCACGCTATCTCCAACCGTAACACTGAACTGAAAACTAACAGTAGCCCTAAACTTACTCCCTCAAACTACATTCAAACCTAACCTAACCTGAAGCCTAACTCAAACAATAGACCTAACCCTAACCCTAGGCGGACACCTTAAGCTTGACCCCAACCCTAACCTGACCCTGAGGCTAAATTCAACCGTAACACTGAACCGAAAAATAAAATAGGCCTAAACTTACCCCCTCAAACTAAGTTCAAACCTAACCTAACCTGAAGCCTAGCTCAAACCATAGACCTAACCCAAACCCTAGGCGGACACCTGAATCTTAATCCCAACCCTAGCTTGACCATGACGCTATCTACAACCGTAACACTGAACCGAAAAATAACAGTAGCCCTAAACTTACTCCCTTAAATTAAGTTCAAACGTAACCTAACCTGGAGCCTAAATCAACCCATGGACCTAACCCTAACCCTAGGTGGACACCTCAAGGTAAACCCAACCCTAATCTGACCCTGACGCTAAATCCAACCATAATACTGAACCGAATACTAACAGTAGCCCTAAACTTACTCCCTCAAACTAAGTTCAAACCTAACCTAACCTGAAGCATAAATCAAACCATACACCTAAACCTAACCCTAGGCGGACACCTTAAGCTCAACCCCAACCCTAACCTGGCCGTGACGCTAACTCCAACCGTAACAGTTACCCGAAAACTAACAGTAGCCCTAAACTTACTCCTTCAAACTAAGTTCAAACCTATCCTAACCTGAAGCCTAAATCAAACCATACACCTAAACCTAACCCTAGGCTGATACCTTAAGCTCAACCCCAAACCTAACCTGACCCTGACACTTACACCAACAGTAACAGTTAACCGAAAACTAAGAGTAGCCCGAAACTTACTCCCTCAAACTAAGTTCAAACCTAACCTAACCTGAAGCCTAACTCAAATCATAGACCTAACCCTAACAATAGGCGGACACCTGAAGCTCAACCCCAACCCTAACCTGACCCTGACGCTATCTCCAACCGTAACACTGAACCGAAAACTAACAGTAGCCCTAAACTTACTTACTCAAACTAAGTTCAAATGTAACCTAACCTGAAGCCTAAATCAAAACACAGACCTAACTCTAACCCTAGGCGGACACCTGAAGCTCAACTCCAACCCTAACCTGACCCTGACGCTATCTCCAACCGTAACACTGAACCGAAAACTAACAGTAGCCCTAAACTTACTCACTCAAACTAAGTTCAGACATAACCTAACCTGGAGCCTAAATCAAACCATGGACCTAACCCTAACCCTAGGCGGACACCTCAAGCTAACCCCAAACCTAACCTGAACCTGACGATAACTCCAACCATAATACTGAACCGAAAACTAACAGTAGCCCTAAACTTACTCCCTCAAACTAAGTTCAAACCTAACCTAACCTGAAGCCTAAATCAAACCATACACCTAACCCTAACCCTAGACGGACACCTTAAGCTCAACCCCAAATCTAACCTGACCCTGACGCTATCTCCAACCGTAACAGTTAACCAAAAACTAACAGTAGCCCTAAACTTACTCCCTCAAACTAAGTTCAAACCTAACCTAACCTGAAGCCTAACTCAAACCATAGACCTAACCCTAACCCTAGGAGGACACTCGAAGCTCAACCACAACCCTAACCTGACCCTGACGCTATCTCCAACCGTAACACTGAACCGAAAACTATCAGTAGCCCTAAACTTACTCCCTCAAACTAAGTTCAATCCTAACCTAACCTGAAGCCTAAATGAAACCATAGACCTAACCCTAACCCTAGGCGGACACCTTATGCTTGACCTCCACCCTAACCTGACCCTGACGCTTACTCCAACTGTAACAGTTAACCGAAAACTAACAGTAGCCCTAAACTTACTCCCTCAAACTAAGTTCAAACCTAACCTAACCTGAAGCCTAACTCAAACCATAGACCTAACCCTAACCCTAGGCGGACACCTTAAGCTCAACCCCAACCCTAACCTGACCTCCAGGCTAAATCAAAACATATCACTGAACCGAAAACTAAGAGTAGTCCTAAACTTACTCGCTCAAACTAAGTTCAAACCTAACCTAACCTGAAGCCTAACTCAAATCATAGACCTAACCCTAACAATAGGCGGACACCTGAAGCTCAACCCCAACCCTAACCTGACCCTGACGCTATCTCCAACCGTAACACTGAACCGAAAACTAACAGTAGCCCTAAACTTACTCCCTCAAACTAAGTTCAAACCTAACCTAACCTGAAGCCTAACTCAAACCACAGACCTAACCCTAACCCTAGGCGGACACCTTAAGCTCAACCCCAACCCTAACCGGACCGTCATGCTAACTCCAAACGTAACACTGAACCGAAAACTAACAGTAGCTCTAAACTTACTCCCTCAAACTAAGTTCAATCCTAACCTAACCTGAAGCCTAAATGAAACCATAGACCGAACCCTAACCCTAGGCGGACACCTTATGCTTAACCCCCACCCTAACCTGACCCTGACGCTTACTCCAACCGTAACAGTTAAACGAAAACTAACAGTAGCCCTAAACTGTCTCCCTCAAACTAAGTTCAAACCTAACCTAACCTGAAGCCTAACTCAAACAATAGACCTAACCCTAACCCTAGGCGGACCCCTTAAGCTTAACCCCAACCCTATCCTGACCCTGAGGCTAAATCGAACCGTAACACTGAACCGAAAAGTAACAGTGGCCCTAAACTTACTCCCTCAAACTAAGGTCATTCCTAACCTAATCTGAAGCCTAAATGAAACCATAGACCTAACCCTAACCCTAGGAGGACACCTTATGCTTAACCCCCACCCTAACCTGACCCTGACGCTTACTCCAACCGTAACAGCTAAACGAAAACTAACAGTAGCCCTAAACTTACTCCCTCAAACTAAGTTCAAACCTAACCTAACCTGAAGACTATATCAAACCATACACCTAACCCTAAACCTAGGCGGACACCTTAAGCTCAACCCCAAACTTAACCTGACCCTGACGCTTACTCCAACCGTAACAGTTAACCGAAAACTAACAGTAGCCCTAAACTGACTCCCTCAAACTAAGTTCAAACCTAACCTAACCTGAAGCCTAAATCAAATCATAGACCTAACCCTAACCCTAGGCGGACACCTTATGCTTAACCCCCACCCTAACCTGGCCCTGACGCTAACTCCAACAGTAACAGTTACCCGAAAACTAACAGTAGCCCTAAACTTACTCCCCCAAACTAACTTCAAACCTAACCTAACTTGAAGCCTAACTCAAACCATAGACCTAACCCTAACTCAAGCGGACACCTTAAGCTCAACCCCATCCCTAACCTGACCTCCAGGCTAACTCCAACCATATCACTGAACCGAAAACTAAGAGTAGCCCTAAACTTACTCGCTCAAACTAAGTTCAAACCTAACCTAACCTGAAGCCTAACTCAAATCATAGACCTAACCCTAACCCTAGGCGGACACCTTACTCAACCACAACCCTAACCAAACCCTGACGCTATCTCCAACCGTAACACTGAACCAAAAACTCACAGTAGCCCTAAACTTACTCCCTCAAACTAAGTTCAAGCCTAACCTAACCTGAAGCCTAACTCAAACAATAGACCTAACCCTAACCCTAGGCGGACATCTTAAGCTTGACCCCAACCCTAACCTGACCCTGAGGCTAAATTCAACCATAACACTGAACCAAAAAATACAATAGCCCTAAACTGACTCCCTCAAACTAAGTTCAAACCTAACCTAACCTGAAGCCTAAATCAAATCATAGACCTAACCCTAACCCTAGGCGGACAACTAATGCTTAACCCCCACCCTAACCTGACCCTGACGCTTACTCCAACCGTAACAGTTAAACGAAAACTAACAGTAGCCCTAAACTTACTCCCTCAAACTAAGTTCAAACCTATCCTAACCTGAAGCCTAAATCAAACCATACACCTAACCCTAACCCTAGGCGGATACCTTAAGCTCAACGCCAAACCTAACCTGACCCTGACAATTACACCAACTGTAACAGTTACCCGAAAACTAACAGTAGCCCTAAAATTACTCCCTCAAACTAAGTTCAAACCTAACCTAACCAGAAGCCTAAATCAAATCATACACCTAACCCTAACCCTAGGCGGACACCTTACTCAACCCCCACCCTAACCTGACCCTCACGCTAACTCCAACCGTAACACTGAACCGAAAACTAACAGTAGCCCTAAACTTACTCCCTCAAACTAAGTTCAAACCTAATCTAACCTGAAGCCTAACTCAAACCATAGACCTAACCCTAACCCTAGGCGGACACCTGAGCTCAACCCCAACCCAAACCTGACCCTGACGCTATCTCCAACCATAACACTGAACCGAAAACTAACAGTAGCCCTAAACTTACTCCCTCAAACTAAGTTCAAACCTAACGTAACCTGAAGCCTAACTCAAACCACAGACCTAACCCTAACCCTAGGCGGACACCTTAAGCTCAACCCCAACCCTAACCGGAACGTCACGCTAACTCCAACCGTAACACTGAACCGAAAACTAACAGTAGCCCTAAACTTACTCCCTCAATCTAACTTCAAACCTAACCGACCCTGAAGACTAAATCAAATCATACACCTAACCCTAACCCTAGGCGGACACCTTAAGCTCAACCCCAACCCTAACCTGACCTCCAGGCTAACTCCAACCATATCACTGAACCGAAAACTAAGAGTAGCCCTAAACTTACTCGCTCAAACTAAGTTCAAACCTAACCTAACCTGAAGCCTAATTCAAATCATAGACCTAACCCTAACCCTAGGCGGACACCTTACTCAACCACAACCCTAACCAAACCCTGACGCTATCTCCAAGCGTAACACTGAACCGAAAACTCACAGTAGCCCTAAACTTAGTCCCTCAAACTAAGTTCAAACCTAACCTAACCTGAAGCCTATCTCAAACCACAGACCTAACCCTAACCCTAGGCGGACACCTAAAGCTCAACCCCAACACTAATCGGACACTCACGCTAACTCCAAATGTAACAATGAATCAAAAACTAACAGTAGCCCTAAACTTACTCCCTCAAACTAAGTTCAAACCTAACCTAACCTGAAGCCTAAATCAAACCATACACCTAACCCTAACCCTAGGCGGATACCTTAAGCTCAACCCCAAACCTAACCTGACCCTGACGCTTACTCCAACCGTAACAGTTAACCGAAAACTAACAGAAGCCCTAAACTGACTCCCTCAAACTAAGTTCAAACCTAACCTAACCTGAAGCCTAAATCAAATCATAGACCTAACCCTAACCCTAGGCGGACAACTTATGCTTAACCCCCACCCTAACCTGACCCTGACGCTTACTCCAACTGTAACAGTTAACCGAAAACTAACAGTAGCCCTGAACTTACACCCTCAAACTAACTTCAAACCTAATCTAACCTGAAGCCTATCTCAAACCACAGACCTAACCCTAACCCTAGGCGGACACCTGAAGCTCAACCCCAACCAAAACCTGACCCTGACGCTATCTCCAACCATAACACTGAACCGAAAACTAACAGTAGCCCTAAACTTACTCCCTCAAACTAAGTTCAAACCTAACCTAACCTGAAGCCTAACTCAAACCACAGACCTAACCCTAACCCTAGGCGGACACCTTAAGCTCAACCCCAACCCTAACCGGACCGTCATGCTAACTCCAAACGTAACACTGAACCGAAAACTAACAGTAGCTCTAAACTTACTCCCTCAAACTAAGTTCAATCCTAACCTAACCTGAAGCCTAAATGAAACCATAGACCGAACCCTAACCATAGGCGGACACCTTATGCTTAACCCCCATCCTAACCTGACCCTGACGCTTACTCCAACCGTAACAGTTACACGAAAACTAACAGTAGCCCTAAACTGTCTCCCTCAAACTAAGTTCAAACCTAACCTAACCTGAAGCCTAACTCAAAAAATAGACCTAACCCTAACCCTAGGAGGACCCCTTAAGCTTAACCCCAACCCTATCCTGACCCTGAGGCTAAATCGAACCGTAACACTGAACCGAAAAGTAACAGTGGCCCTAAACTTACTCCCTCAAACTAAGGTCATTCCTAACCTAATCTGAAGCCTAAATGAAACCATAGACCTAACCATAACCCTAGGAGGACACCTTATGCTTAACCCCCACCCTAACCTGACCCTGACGCTTACTCCAACCGTAACAGTTAAACGAAAACTAACAGTAGCCCTAAACTTACTCCCTCAAACTAAGTTCAAACCTAACCTAACCTGAAGACTATATCAAACCATACACCTAACCCTAACCCTAGGCGGACACCTTAAGCTCAACCCCAAACCTAACCTGACCCTGACGCTTACTCCAACCGTAACAGTTAACCGAAAACAAACAGTAGCCCTAAACTGACTCCCTCAAACTAAGTTCAAACCTAACCTAACCTGAAGCCTAAATCAAATCATAGACCTAACCCTAACCCTAGGCGGACACCTTATGCTTAACCCCCACCCTAACCTGGCCCTGACGCTAACTCCAACAGTAACAGTTACCCGAAAACTAACAGTAGCCCTAAACTTACTCCCCCAAACTAACTTCAAACCTAACCTAACTTGAAGCCTAACTCAAACCATAGACCTAACCCTAACCCAAGCGGACACCTTAAGCTCAACCCCAACCCTAACCTGACCCTGACGCTAACTCCAACCGTAACAGTTACCCGAAAACTAACATTAGCCCTAAACTTACTCCCTCATACTAAGTTCAACCTAACCTAACCTGAAGCCTATCTCAAACCACTGACCTAACCCTAACCCTAGGTGGACACCGTAAGCTCAACCCCAACCATAACCGGACACTCACGCTAACTCCAAATGTAACACTTAACCAAAAACTAACAGTAGCCCTAAACTTACTCCCTCAAACTAAGTTCAAACCTAACCTAACCTGAAGCCTAACTCAAAGCATACACCTAACCCTAACAATAGGCGGACACCTGAAGCTCAACCCCAAACCTAACCTGACCGTGACGCTTACTCCAACCGTAACAGTTAACCGAAAACTAACAGAAGCCCTAAACTGACTCCCTCAAACTAAGTTCAAACCTAACCTAACCTGAAGCCCAAATCAAATCATAGACCTAACCCTAACCCTAGGCGGACAACTTATGCTTAACCCCCACCCTAACCTGACCCTGACGCTTACTCCAACTGTAACAGTTAACCGAAAACTAACAGTAGCCCTGAACTTACACCCTCAAACTAACTTCAAACCTAATCTAACCTGAAGCCTAACTCAAACCATAGACCTAACCCTAACCCTAGGCGGACACCTGAAGCTCAACCCCAACCCAAACCTGACCCTGATGCTATCTCCAACCATAACACTGAATCGAAAACTAACAGTAGCCCTAAACTTACTCCCTCAAACTAAGTTCAAACCTAACCTAACCTGAAGCCTAACTCAAACCACAGACCTAACCCTAACCCTAGGCGGACACCTTAAGCTCAACCCCAACCATAACCTGACCCTCACGCTAACTCCAACTGTAACACTGAACGGAAAACTAACAGTAGCCCTAAACTTACTCCCTCAAACTAACTTCAAACCTAACCTAACCTTAAGCCTAAATGAAACCATACACATAACCCTAACCCTAGGCGGACACCTTAATCTCAACTCCAACCCTAACCTGGCCCTGACACTAACTCCAATCGTAACAGTTTCCCGAAAACTAATAGTAGCCCTAAACTTACTCCCTCAAACTAAGTTCAAACCTAACCTAACCTGAAGCCTAAATCAAACCATACACTTAACCCTAACCCTAGGCGGACACCTTATGCTTAAACTCCACCCTAACCTGACCCTGACGCTTACTCCAACTGTAACAGTTAACCGAAAACTAACAGTAGCCCTAAACTTACTCCATCAAACTAAGCTCAAACCTAACCTAACATGAAGCCTAACTCAAACCATAGACCTAACCCTAACCCTAGGCGGACACCTGAAGCTCAACCCCAACCCTAACCTGAACCTGATGCTATCTCCAACCGTAACACTGAACCGAAAACTAACAGTAGCCCTAAACTTACTCCCTCAAACTAAGTTCAAACCTAACCTAACCTGATGCCTAACTCATACCAGAGACCTAACCCTAACCCTAGGCGGACACCTTAAGCTCAACCCCAACCCAAACCGTACCCTCACGCTAACTCCAAACGTAACACTGAACCAAAAACTAACAGTAGCCCTAAACTGACACCCTCAAACTAAGTTCAAACCTAACCTAACCTGAAGCCTAAATCAAATCATAGACCAAACCCTAACCCTAGGCGGACACCTTATGCTTAAACCCCACCCTACCCTGACCCTGACGCTTACTCCAACTGTAACAGTTAACCGAAAACTAACAGTAGCCCTAAACGTACTCCCTCAAACTAAGTTCAAACCTAACCTAACCTGAAGACTAACTCAAACCATAGACCTAAGACTAACCCTAGGCGGACACCTTATGCTTAACCCCCAGCCTAACCTGCCCCTGACGCTTACTCCAACTGTAACAGTTAACCGAAAATTAACAGTAGCCCTAAACTTACTCCCTCAAACTAAGTTCAAACCTAACCTAACCTGAAGCCTAACTCAAACCATAGACCTAACCCTAACCCTAGGCGGACACCTTAAGCTCAACCCCATCCCTAACCTGACCTCCAGGCTAACTCCAACCATATCACTGAACCGAAAACTAAGAGTAGCCCTAAACTTACTCGCTCAAACTAAGTTCAAACCTAACCTAACCTGAAGCCTAACTCAAATCATAGACCTAACCCTAACCCTAGGCAGACACCTTACCCAACCACAACCCTAACCAAACCCTGTCGCTATCTCCAACCATAACACTGAACCGAAAACTCACAGTAGCCCTAAACTTACTCCCTCAAACTAAGTTCAAACCTATCCTAACCTGAAGCCTAAATCAAACCATACACCTAACCCTAACCCTAGGAGGATACCTTAAGCTCAACGCCAAACCTAACCTGACCCTGACACTTACACCAACTGTAACAGTTACCCGAAAACTAACAGTAGCCCTAAAATTACTCCCTCAAACTAAGTTCAAACCTAACCTAACCAGAAGCCTAAATCAAACCATACACCTAACCCTAACCCTAGGCGGACACCTTAAGCTCAAATCCAACCCTAACCTGACCCTCACGCTAACTCCAACCGTAACACTGAACCGAAAACTAACAGTAGCCCTAAACTTACTCCCTCAAACTAAGTTCAAACCTAACTTAACCTGAAGCCTAACTCAAACCATAGACCTAACCCTAACCCTAGGCGGACACCTGAAGCTCAACCACAACCCTAACCTGACCCTGACGCTATCTCCAACCGTAACACTGAACCGAAAACTAACAGTAGCCCTAAACTTACTCCCTCAAACTAAGTTCAAACCTAACCTAACCTGAAGCCTATCTCAAACCACAGACCTAACCCTAAACCTAGGCGGACACCTTAAGCTCAACCCCAACCCTAACCTGACGCTCACGCTAACTCCAACCGTAACACTGAACCGAAAACTAACAGTAGCCCTAAACTTACTCCCTCAAACTAACTTCAAACCTAACCTAACCTGAAGACTAAATCAAATCATACACCTAACCCTAACCCTAGGCGGACCCCTTAAGCTCAACCCCTACCCTAACCTGACCTCCAGGCTAACTCCAACCATATCACTGAACCGAAAACTAAGAGTAGCCCTAAACTTTCTCGCTAAAACAAAGTTCAAACCTAACCTAACCTGAAGCCTAACTCAAATCATAGACCTAACCCAAACCCTAGGCGGACACCTTACTCAACCACAACCCTAACCAAACCCTGACGCTATCTCCAAGCGTAACACTGAACCGAAAACTCACAGTAGCCCTAAACTTACTCCCTCAAACTAAGTTCAAACCTAACCTAACCTGAAGCCTAACTCAAACAATAGACCTAACCCTAAACCTAAGCGGACACCTTAAGCTTGACCCCAACCCTAACCTGACCATGAGGCTAAATCCAACCGTAATACTGAACCAAAAACTAACAGTAGACCTAAACTTACTCCCTCAGACTAAGTTCTAACCTAACCTAACATGAACCCTAAATCAAACCATACACCTAACCCTAACCCTAGGCGGACACCTTAAGCTCAACCCCAAACCTAACCTGACCCTGACGCTATCGCCAACCGTAACAGTTAACCGAAAACTAACAGTAGCCCTAAACTTACTCCCTCAAACTAAGTTCAAACCTAACCTAACCTGAAGCCTAACTCAAACCACAGACCTAACCCTAACCCTAGGCGGACACCTTAAGCTCAACCCCAACCCTAACCGGACCCTCATGCTAACTCGAAACGTAACACTGAACCGAAAACTAACAGTAGCCCTAAACTTACTCCCTCAAACTAAGTTCAATCCTAACCTAACCTGAAGCCTAAATGAAACCATAGACCTAACCCTAACCCTAGGCTGACACCTTAAGCTCACCCCAACCCGAACCTGACCTCCAGGCTAACTCAAACCATATCACTGAACCGAAAACTAAGAGTAGTCCTAAAATTTCTCGCTCAAACTAAGTTCATACCTAACCTAACCTGAAGCCTAACTCAAATCATAGACCTAACCCTAAATATAGGCGGACACCTGAAGCTCAACCCCAACCCTAACCTGACCCTGACGCTATCTCCAACCGTAACACTGAACCGAAAACTAACAGTAGCCCTAAACTTACTCCCTCAAACTAAGTTCAAACCTAACCTAACCTGAAGCCTAACTCAAACCACAGACCTAACCCTAACCCTAGGCGGACACCTTAAGCTCAACCACAACCCTAACCGGACCCTCACGCTAACTCCAAACGTAACATTGAACCGAAAACTAACAGTAGCCCTAAACTTACTCCCTCAAACTACGTTCTATCCTAACCTAACCTGAAGCCTAAATGAAACCATAGACCGAGCCCTAACCCTAGGCGGACACCTTATGCTTAATCCCCACCCTAACCTGACCCTGACGCTTACTCCAACCGTAACAGTTAAACGAAAACTAACAGTAGCCCTAAACTGTCTCCCTCAAAGTAAGTTCAAACCTAACCTAACCTGAAGCCTAACTCAAACAATAGACCTAACCCTAACCCTAGGCGGACACCTTAAGCT
Source organism: Tupaia tana (assembly GCA_026018925.1). Taxonomy (NCBI): domain Eukaryota; kingdom Metazoa; phylum Chordata; class Mammalia; order Scandentia; family Tupaiidae; genus Tupaia; species Tupaia tana. The sequence goes on from JAKSZU010000094.1 coordinate 591,346, forward strand.
TAACCCCAACCCTAACCTGACCCTGAGGCTAAATCGAACCGTAACACTGAACCGAAAACTATCAGTGGCCCTAAACTTACTCCCTCAAACTAAGTTCATTCCTAACATAACCTGAAGCCTAAATGAAACCATAGACCTAACCCTAACCCTAGGAGGACACCTTATGCTTAACCCCCACCCCAACCTGACCCTGACGCTTACTCCAACCGTAACAGTTAAACGAAAACTAACAGTAGCCCTAAACTTACTCCCTCAAACTAAGTTCAAACCTAACCTAACCTGAAGCCTAAATCAAACCATACACCTAACCCTAACCATAGGCGGACACCTTAAGCTCAACCCCAAACCTAACCTGACCCTGACGCTTACACCAACCGTAACAGTTAACCGAAAACTAACAGTAGCCCTAAACTGACTCCCTCAAACTAAGTTCAAACCTAACCTAACCTGAAGACTAAATCAAATCATAGACCTAACCCTAACCCTAGGCGGACACCTTATGCTTAACACCCACCCTAACCTGGCCCTGACGCTAACTCCAACAATAACAGTTACCCAAAAACTAACAGTAGCCCTAAACTTACTCCCTCAAACTAAATTCAAACCTAACCTAACTTGAAGCCTAACTCAAACCATAGACCTAACCCTAACCCTAGGCGGACACCTTAAGCTCAACCCCATCCCTAACCTGACCTCCAGGCTAACTCCAACCATATCACTGAACCGAAAACTAAGAGTAGCCCTAAACTTACTCGCTCAAACTAAGTTCAAACCTAACCTAACCTGAAGCCTAACTCAAATCATAGACCTAACCCTAACCCTAGGCGGACAACTTACTCAACCACAACCCTAACCAAACCCTGTCGCTATCTCCAACCGTAACACTGAACCGAAAACTCACAGTAGCCCTAAACTTACTCCCTCAAACTAAGTTCAAACCTATCCTAACCTGAAGCCTAAATCAAACCATACACGTAACCCTAACCCTAGGTGGATACCTTAAGCTCAACGCCAAACCTAACCTGACCCAGACACTTACACCAACTGTAACAGTTACCCGAAAACTAACAGTAGCCCTAAACTTACTCCCTCAAACTAAGTTCAAACCTAACTTAACCTGAAGCCTAACTCAAACCATAGACCTAACCCTAACCCTAGGCGGACACCTGAAGCTCAACCACAACCCTAACGTGACCCTGACGCTATCTCCAACCGTAACACTGAACCGAAAACTAACAGTAGCCCTAAACTTACTCCCTCAAACTAAGTTCAAACCTAACCTAACCTGAAGCCTATCTCAAACCACAGACCTAACCCTAACCCTAGGCGGACACCTTAAGCTCAACCCCAACCCTAACTGGACACTCACGCTAACTCCAAATGTAACACTGAATCAAAAACTAACAGTAGCCCTAAACTTACTCCCTCAAACTAAGTTCAAACCTAACCTAACCTGAAGCCTAAATCAAACCATACACCTAACCCTAACCCTAGGCGGACACCTTAAGCTCAACCCCAAACCTAACCTGACCCTGACGCTTACTCCAACCGTAACAGTTAACCGAAAACTAACAGAAGCCCTAAACTGACTCCCTCAAACGAAGTTCAAACCTAACCTAACCTGAAGACTAAATCAAATCATAGACCTAACCCTAACTATAGGAGGACAACTTATGCTTAACCCCCTCCCTAACCTGACCCTGACGCTTACTCCAACTGTAACAGTTAACCGAAAACTAACAGTAGCCCTGAACTTACACCCTCAAACTAACTTCAAACCTAATCTAACCTGAAGCCTAACTCAAACCATAGACCTAACCCTAACCCTAGGCGGACACCTGAAGCTCAACCCCAACCCAAACCTGACCCTGACGCTATCTCCAACCATAACACTGAACCGTAAAATAACAGTAGCCCTAAACTTACTCCCTCAAACTAAGTTCAAACCTAACCTAACCTGAAGCCTAACTCAAATCACAGACCTAACCCTAACCCTAGGCGGACACCTTACTCAACCACAACCCTAACCAAACCCTGACGCTATCTCCAAGCGTAACACTGAACCGAAAACTCACAGTAGCCCTAAACTTACTCCCTCAAACTAAGTTCAAACCTAACCTAACCTGAAGCCTAACTCAAACAATAGACCTAACCCTAACCCTAAGCGGACACCTTAAGCTTGACCCCAACCCTAACCTGACCCTGAGGTAAATCCAACCGTAATACTGAACCGAAAACTAACAGTAGACCTAAACTTACTCCCTCAAACTAAGTTCAAATCTAACCTAACATGAAGCCTAAATCAAACCATACACCTAACCCTAACCCTAGGCGGACACCTTAAGCTCAACCCCAAACCTAACCTGACCCTGACGCTATCTCCAACCGTAACAGTTAACCGAAAACTAACAGTAGCCCTAAACTTACTCCCTCAAACTAAGTTCAAACCTAACCTAACCTGAAGCCTAACTCAAACCACAGACCTAACCCTAACCCTAGGCGGACACCTTAAGCTCAACCCCAACCCTAACCGGACCCTCATGCTAACTCCAAACGTAACACTGAACCGAAAACTAACAGTAGCCCTAAACTTACTCCCTCAAACTAAGTTCAATCCTAACCTAACCTGAAGCCTAAATGAAACCATAGACCTAACCCTAACAGTAGGCTGACACCTTAAGCTCAACCCCAACCCGAACCTGACCTCCAGGCTTACTCAAACCATATCACTGAACCGAAAACTAAGAGTAGTCCAAAAATTACTCGCTCAAACTAAGTTCAAACCTAACCTAACCTGCAGCCTAACTCAAATCATAGACCTAACCCTAACAATAGGCGGACACCTGAAGCTCAACCCCAACCCTAACCTGACCCTGACGCTATCTCCAACCGTAACACTGAACCGAAAACTAACAGTAGCCCTAAACTTACTCCCTCAAACTAAGTTCAAACCTACCCTAACCTGAAGCCTAACTCAAACCACAGACCTAACCCTAACCCTAGGCGGACACCTTATGCTTAACCCCCACCCTAACCTGACCCTGACGCTTACTCCAACCGTAACAGTTAAACGAAAACTAACAGTAGCCCTAAACTGTCTCCCTCCAACTAAGTTCAAACCTAACCTAACCTGAAGCCTAACTCAAACAATAGACCTAACCCTAACCCTAGGCGGACACCTTAAGCTTAACCCCAACCCTAACCTGACCCTGAGGCTAAATCGAACCGTAACACTGAACCGAAAACTATCAGTGGCCCTAAACTTACTCCCTCAAACTAAGTTCATTCCTAACATAACCTGAAGCCTAAATGAAACCATAGACCTAACCCTAACCCTAGGAGGACAACTTATGCTTAACCCCCACCCCAACCTGACCCTGACGCTTACTCCAACCGTAACAGTTAAACGAAAACTAACAGTAGCCCTAAACTTACTCCCTCAAACTAAGTTCAAACCTAACCTACCCTGAAGCCTAAATCAAATCATACACCTAACCCTAACCCTAGGCGGACCCCTTAAGCTCAACCCCAAACCTAAGCTGACCTCCATGCTAACTCCAACCATATCACTGAACCGAAAACTAAGAGTAGCCCTAAACTTTCTCGCTAAAACTAAGTTCAAACCTAACCTAACCTGAAGCCTAACTCAAATCATAGACCTAACCCTAACCCTAGGCGGACACCTTACTCAACCACAACCCTAACCAAACCCTGTCGCTATCTCCAACCGTAACAATGAACCGAAAACTCACAGTAGCCCTAAACTAACTCCCTCAAACTAAGTTCAAACCTATCCTAACCTGAAGCCTGAATCAAACCATACACCTAACCCTAACCCTACGCGGATACCTTAAGCTCAACGCCAAACCTAACCTGACCCTGACACTTACACCAACTGTAACAGTTACCCGAAAAATAACAGTAGCCCTAAAATTACTCCCTCAAACTAAGTTCAAACATAACCTAACCTGAAGCCTCATTCAAACCACAGACCTAACCCTAACCCTAGGGGAAACCTTAAGCTCAACCCCAACCCTAACCTGACGCTCACGCTAACTCCAACCGTAACACTGAACCGAAAACTAACAGTAGCCCTAAACTTACTCCCTCAAACTAACTTCAAACCTAACGTAACCTGAAGACTAAATCAAATCATACACCTAACCCTAACCCTAGGCGGACCCCTTAAGCTCAACCCCAAACCTAAGCTGACCTCCATGCTAACTCCAACCATATCACTGAACCGAAAACTAAGAGTAGCCCTAAACTTTCTCGCTAAAACTAAGTTCAAACCTAACCTAACCTGAAGCCTAACTCAAATCATAGACCTAACCCTAACCCTAGGCGGACACCTTACTCAACCACAACCCTAACCAAACCCTGACGCTATCTCCAAGCGTAACACTGAACCGAAAACTCACAGTAGCCCTAAAGTTACTCCCTCAAACTAAGTTCAAACCTAACCTAACCTGAAGCCTAACTCAAACAATAGACCTAACCCTAACCCTAAGCGGACACCTTAAGCTTGACCCCAACCCTAACCTGACCTTGAGGCTAAATCCAACCGTAATACTGAACCGAAAACTAACAGTAGACCTAAACTTACTCCCTCAAACTAAGTTCAATCCTAACCTAACCTGAAGCCTAAATGAAACCATAGACCTAACCTTAACCCTAGGCGGACACCTCAAGGTTAACCCCCACCCTAACCTGACCCTGACGTTTACTCCAACCGTAACAGTTAAACGAAAACTAACAGTAGCCCTAAACTTACTCCCTCAAACTAAGTTCAAACCTAACCTAACCTGAAGCCTAAATCGAACCATACACCTAATCCTAACCCTAGGGGGACACCTTTAGCTCAACCCCAAACCTAACCTGGCCCTGACGCCAACTCCAATTGTAACAGTTACCCGATAACTAACAGTAGCCCTAAACTTACTCTCTCAAACTAAGTTCAAACCTAACCTAACCTGAAGCCTAAATCAAACCATACAACTAACCCTAACCCTAGGCGGACACCTTAAGCTCAACCCCAACCCTAACCTGACCCTGACGCTTACTCCAACTGTAAGAGTTAACCGAAAACTAACAGTAACCCTAAACTTACTCCATCAAACTAACTTCAACCCTAACCTAACCTGAAGCCTTAATCAAACCATACACCTAACCCTAACCCTAGGCGGACACCTTAAGCTCAACCCCACCCCTAACCTAACCTCCAGGCTAACTCCAACCATATCACTGAACCGAAAACTAAGAGTAGCCCTAAACTTACTCCCTCAAACTAAGTTCAAACCTAACCCAACCTGAAGCCTAACTCAAACCATAGACCTAAACCTAACCTTAGGCGGACACCTGAAGCTCAACCACAACCCTAACCTGACCCTGTCGCTATCTCCAACCGTAACACTGAACCGAAAACTAACAGTAGCCCTAAACTTACTCCCTCAAACTAAGTTCAAACCTAACCTAACCTGATGCCTAACTCAAACCACAGACCTGACCCTAACCCTAGGCGGACACCTTAAGCTCAACCCCAATCCTAACCGGACCTTCACGCTAACTCCAAACGTAACACTGAACCAAAACTAAAAGTAGCCCTAAACTTACTCCCTCAAACTAAGTTCAATCCTAACCTAACCTGAAGGATAACTCAAACAATAGACCTAACCCTAACCCTAGGCGGACACCTTAAGCTTAACCCCAACACTAACCTGACCCTGAGGCTAAATCGAACCGTAACACTGAACCGAAAACTAACAGTAGCCCTAAACTTACTCCCTCAAACTAAGTTCAATCCTAACCTAACCTGAAGCCTAAATGAAACCATAGACCTAACCATAACCCTAGGCGGACACCTTATGTTTAACCCCCACCCAAACCTGACCCTGACGATTACTCCAAACGTAACAGTTAAACGAAAACTAACAGTAGCCCTAAACTTACTCCCTCAAACTGAGTTCAAACCTATCCTAACCTGAAGCCTAAATCAAACCATACACCTAACCCTAACCCTAGGCGGATACCTTAAGCTCAACCCCAAACCTAATCTGACCCTGACACTTACACGAACCGTAACAGTTAACCGAAAACTAACAGTAGCCCTAAACTGACTCCCTCAAACTAAGTTCCAACCTAAACTAACCTGAAGCCTAAAACAAATCTTAGACCTAACCCTAACCTTAGGCGGACACCTTATGCTTAACCCCCACCCTAAACTGACCCTGACGCTTACTCCAACTGTAACAGTTAACCGAAAACTAACAGTAGCCCTAAAGTTACTCCATCAAACTAACTTCAAACCTAACCTAACCTTCAGCCTAAATGAAACCATACACCTAACCCTAACCATAGGCGGACACCTTAATCTCAAGCCCAAGCCTAACCTGGCCCTGACGCTAACTCCAACCGTAACAATTTCCCGAAAACTAACAGTAGCCCTAAACTTACTCCCTCAAACTAAGTTCAAACCTAACCTAAACTGAAGCCTAAATCAAACCATACACCTAACCCTAACCCTAGGTGGACACCTTAAGCTCAACCCCAACCCTAACCTGACCTCCAGGCTAACTCCAACCATATCACTGAACCGAAAACTAAGAGTAGCCCTAAACTTACTCGCTCAAACTAAGTTCAAACCTAACCAAACCAGAAGCCTAACTCAAATCATAGACCTAACCCTAACAATAGGCGGACACCTGAAGCTCAATCCCAACCCTAGCCTGACCCTGATGCTATCTCCAACCGTAACACTGAACCGAAAACTAACAGTAGCCCTAAACTTACTCACTCAAACGAAGTTCAAACGTAACCTAACCTGAAGCCTAAATCAAACCACAGACCTAACCCTAACCCTAGGCTGACACCTTAAGCTCAACTCCAACCCTAACCTGACCCTGACGCTATCTCCAACCGTAACACTGAACCGAAAACTAACAGTAGCCCTAAACTTACTCCCTCAAACTAAGCTCAAACGTAACCTAACCTGGAGCCTAAATCAAACCATGGACCTAACCCTAACCCTAGGCGGACACCTCAAGCTAACCCCAACCCTAACCTGACCCTGATGTTAACTCCAATCATAATACTGAACCGAAAACTAACAGTAGCCTTAAACTTACTCCCTCAAACTAAGTTCAAACGTAACCTAACCTAAAGCCTAAATCAAACCATACACCTAAACCTAACCCTAGGCTGACACCTTAAGCTCAACCCCAACCCTAACCTGGCCGTAACGCTAACTCAAACCGTAACAGTTACCCGAAATCTAACAGTAGCCCTAAACTTACTCCCTAAAACTAAGTTCAAACCTAACCTAACCTGAAGCCTAACTCAAACCATAGACCTAACCCTAACCCTAGGCCGACACCTGAAGCTCAACCCCAACCCTAACCTGACCCTGACGCTATCTCCAACCGTAACACTGAACCGAAAACTAAGAGTAGCCCCAAACTTACTCCCTCAAACTAAGTTCAAACCTAACATAACCTGAAGCCTAACTCAAATCACAGACCTAACCCTAAACCTAGGCGGACACCTTAAGCTCAACCCCAACCCTAACCTGACCCTCACGCTAACTCCAACTGTAACACTGAACCGAAAACTAACAGTAGCCCTAAACTTATTCCCTCAAACTAAGTTCGAACCTTACCTAACCTGAAGCCTAACTCAAACAATAGACCTAACCCTAACCCTAGGCGGACACCTTAAGCTTAACCCCAACCCTAACCTGACCCTGAGGCTAAATTCAACCATAACACTGAACCGAAAAATGCAATAGGCCTAAACTTACTCCCTAAAACTAAGTTCAAACCTAACCTAACCTGAAGCCTAACTCAAACCACAGACCTAACCCTAACCCTAGTCAGAAACCTTAAGCTCAACCCCAACCCTAACATGACCCTCAAGCTAACTCCAACCGTAACACTGAACCGAAAACTAACAGTAGCCCTAAACTTACTCCCTCAAACTAAGTTCAAACCTAACATAACCTGAAGTCTAAATCAAACCATACACCTAACCCTAACCCTAGGCGGACACCTTAAGCTCAACCCCAAACCTAACCTGACCCTGGCGCTTACTCCAACCGTAACAGTTAACCGAAAACTAACAGTAGCCCTAAACTGACTCCCTCAAACTAAGTTCAAACCTAACCTAACCTGAAGCCTAACTCAAACCATAGACCTAACCCTAACCCTAGGCGGATCGGACACCTGAAGCTCAACCACAAAACTAACCTGACCCTGACGCTATCTCCAACCGTTACACTGAACCGAAAACGTACAGTAGCCCTAAATATACTCCCTCAGACTAAGTTCAAACCTAACCTAAACTGAAGCCTAACTCAAACCACAGACCTAACCCTAACCCTAGGCGGACACCTTAAGCTCAACCCCAACCCTAACCTGACCCTCACGCTAACTCCAACCGTAACACGGAACCGAAAACTAACAGTACCCCTAAACTTATTCCCTCAAACTAAGTTCGAACCTAACCTAACCTGAAGGCTAACTCAAACAATAGACCTAACCCTAACCCTAGGCAGACACCTTATGCTTAACCCCCACCATAACCTGACCCTGACGCTTACTCCAACCATAACAGTTAAACGAAAACTAACAGTAGCCCTAAACTTACTCCCTCAAACTAAGTTCAAACCTAACCTACCCTGAAGCCTAAATCAAACCATACACCTAACCCTAACCCTAGGCGGACACCTTAAGCTCAACCCCAACCCTAATGTCACCCTCAAGCTAACTCCAACAGTAACACTGAACCGAAAACTAACAGTAGCCCTAAACTTACTCCCTCAAACTAAGTTCAAACCTAACCTAACCTGAAGCCTAAATCGAACCATACACCTAACGCTAACCCTAGGGGACACCTTAAGCTCAACAACAAACATAACCTGGCCCTGACGCCAACTCCAATTGTAACAGTTACCCGAAAACTAACAGTAGCCCTACCTTACTCCCGGAAACTAAGTTCAAACCTAACCTAACCTAAAGCCTATATCAAACCATACACGTAACCCTAACCCTAGGCGGACACCTTAAGCTCAACCCCAAACCTAACATGACCCTGACGCTTACTCCAACCGTAACACTTAACCGAAAACTAAGAGTAGCCCTACACTTACTCCCTCTAACTAAGTTCAAACATAACCTAACCTGAAGCGCAAATCAAATATTACACCTAACCGTAACCCTAGGCGGACAACTTAAGCTCAACCCCAACCATAACCTCGCCCTGACGCTAACTCCAATCGTAACAGTTACCCGAAAACTAACAGTAGCTCTAAACTTACTCCCTCAAAGTAAGTTCAAACCTAACCTAACCTGAAGCCTAAATCAAACCATACACCTAACCCTAACCCAAGGCGGACACCTTAAGCTCAACCCCAAACCTAACCTGACCCTGACGCTTACTCCAAATGTAACAGTTAACCGAAAACTAACAGTAGCCCTAAACTGACTCCCTCAAACTAAGTTCAAACCTAACCTAACCTGAAGCCTAAATCAAACCATAAACCTAACCCTAACCCTAGGCGGACACCTTAAGCTCAACCCCAACCCTAACCTGATCCTGACGCTAACTCCAACAGTAACACTGAACCGAAAACTAACAGTAGCCCTAAACTTACTCCGTCAAACTAACTTCAAACCTAACCTAACCTGAAGCCTAAGTCAAATCATACACCTAACCCTAACCCTAGGCGGACACCTAAAGCTCAACCCCAACCCTAACCTGACCTCCAGGCTAACTCCAACCATATCACTGAACCGAAAACTAAGAGTAGCCCTAAACTTTCTCCCTCAAACTAAGTTCAATCCTTACCTAACCTGAAGCCTAAATGAAACCATAGACCTAACCCTAACCCTAGGCGGACACCTTATGCTTAACCCCCACCCTATCCTGACCCTGACGCTTACTCCAACCGTAACAGTTAAACGAAAACTAACAGTAGCCCTAAACTTACTACCTCAAACTAACTTCAAACCTAACCTAACCTGAAGCCGCAATCAAACCATACACCTAACCCTAACCCTAGGCGGTCACCTAAAGCTCAACCCCAACCCTAACCTGACCCTGACGCTAACTCCAACCATAACAGTTACCCGAAAACTAACAGTAGCCCTAAACTTACTCCCTCAAACTAAGTTCACACCTAACCTAACCAAAAGCCAAAATCAAACCATACAGCTAACCCTAACCGTAGGCGGACACCTTAAGCTCAACCCCAACCCTAACCTGACCCTCACGCTTACTCCAACAGTAACACTGAACAAAAAACTAAGAGTAGCCCTAAACTTACTCCCTCAAACTAAGTTCAAACCTAACCTAACCTGAAGCCTAACTCAAACCATAGACCTAACCCTAACCCTAGGCGGACACCTGAAGCTCAACCACAACCCTAACCTGACCCTGACGCTATCTCCAACCGTATCACTGAACCAAAAACGAACAGTAGCCCTAAACTTACTCCCTCAAACTAAGTTCAAACCTAACCTAACCTGAAGCCTATCTCAAACCACAGACCTAACCCTTACCCTAGGTGGACACCGTAAGCTCAACCCCAACCCTAACCGGACACTCACGCTAACTCCAAATGTAACACTGAATCGAAAACTAACAGTAGCCCTAAACTTACTCCGGCAAACTAAGTTCAAACCTAACCTAACCTGAAGCCTAAATGAAACCATACACCTAACCCTAACCTTAGGCGGACACCTAAAGCTCAACCCCAACCCTAACCTGACCCTGACGCTAACTCCAACCATAACAGTTACCCGAAAACTAACAGTAGCCCTAAACTTACTCCCTCAAACTAAGTTCAATCCTAACCTAACCTGAAGCCTAAATGAAACCATACACCTAACCCTAACCTTAGGCGGACACCTTATGCTTAACCCCCACCCTATCCTGACCCTGACGCTTACTCCAACCGTAACAGTTAAACGAAAACTAACAGTAGCCCTAAACTTACTACCTCAAACTAACTTCAAACCTAACCTAACCTGAAGCCTAAGTCAAATCATACACCTAACCCTAACCCTAGGCGGACACCTAAAGCTCAACCCCAACCCTAACCTGACCTCCAGGCTAACTCCAACCATATCACTGAACCGAAAACTAAGAGTAGCCCTAAACTTTCTCCCTCAAACTAAGTTCAATCCTTACCTAACCTGAAGCCTAAATGAAACCATAGACCTAACCCTAACCCTAGGCGGACACCTTATGCTTAACCCCCACCCTATCCTGACCCTGACGCTTACTCCAACCGTAACAGTTAAACGAAAACTAACAGTAGCCCTAAACTTACTACCTCAAACTAACTTCAAACCTAACCTAACCTGAAGCCGCAATCAAACCATACACCTAACCCTAACCCTAGGCGGTCACCTAAAGCTCAACCCCAACCCTAACCTGACCCTGACGCTAACTCCAACCATAACAGTTACCCGAAAACTAACAGTAGCCCTAAACTTACTCCCTCAAACTAAGTTCACACCTAACCTAACCAAAAGCCAAAATCAAACCATACAGCTAACCCTAACCGTAGGCGGACACCTTAAGCTCAACCCCAACCCTAACCTGACCCTCACGCTTACTCCAACAGTAACACTGAACAAAAAACTAAGAGTAGCCCTAAACTTACTCCCTCAAACTAAGTTCAAACCTAACCTAACCTGAAGCCTAACTCAAACCATAGACCTAACCCTAACCCTAGGCGGACACCTGAAGCTCAACCACAACCCTAACCTGACCCTGACGCTATCTCCAACCGTATCACTGAACCAAAAACGAACAGTAGCCCTAAACTTACTCCCTCAAACTAAGTTCAAACCTAACCTAACCTGAAGCCTATCTCAAACCACAGACCTAACCCTTACCCTAGGTGGACACCGTAAGCTCAACCCCAACCCTAACCGGACACTCACGCTAACTCCAAATGTAACACTGAATCGAAAACTAACAGTAGCCCTAAACTTACTCCGGCAAACTAAGTTCAAACCTAACCTAACCTGAAGCCTAACTCAAACCACAGACCTAACCCTAACCCTAGGCGGACACCTTAAGCTCAACCCCAACCCTAACCGGACCCTCATGCTAACTCCAAACGTAACACTGAACCGAAAACTAACAGTAGCCCTAAACTTACTCCCTCAAACTAAGTTCAATCCTAACCTAACCTGAAGCCTAAATGAAACCATACACCTAACCCTAACCTTAGGCGGACACCTTATGCTTAACCCCCACCCTAACCTGACCCTGACGCTTACTCCAACTGTAAGAGTTAACCGAAAACTAACAGTAGCCCTAAACTTACTCCCTGAAACTAACTTCAAACCTAACCTAACCTGAAGCCTAAATCAAACCATACACCTAACCCTAACCCTAGGCGGACACCTTAAGCTCAACCCCAACCCTCACCTGACCTCCCGGCTAACTCCAACCATATCACTGAACTGAAACCTAAGAGTAGCCCTAAACTTACTCCCACAAACTAAGTTCAATCCTAACCTAACCTGAAGCCTAAATGAAATCATAGACCTAACCCTAACCTTAGGCGGACACCTTATGGTTAACCCCCACCATAACCTGACCCTGACGCTTACTCCAACCGTAACAGTTAAACGAAAACTAACAGTAGCCCTAAACTTACTCCCTCAAACTAAGTTCAAACCTATCCTAACCTGAAGCCAAAATCAAACCATACACCTAACACTAACCCTAGGCGGATACCTTAAGCTCAACCCCAAACCTAACCTGACCCTGACACTTACACCAACAGTAACAGTTAACCGAAAACTAACAGTAACCCTAAACTGACTCCCTCAAACTAAGTTCAAACCTAACCTAACCTGAAGCCTAAATCAAATCTTAGAACTAACCCTAACCCTAGGCGGACACCTTATGCTTAACCCCCACCCTAACCTGACCCTGACGCTTACTCCAACCGGAACACTGAACCAAAAACTAACAGTAGCCCTAAACTTACTCACTGAAACTAATTTCAAATGTAACCTAACCTGATACCTAAATCAAACCACAGACCTAACCCTAACACTAGGCGGACACCTTAAGCTCAACTCCAACCCTAACCTGACCATGACGCTAACTCCAACCATAATACTGAACCGAAAACTAACAGTAGCCCTAAACTTACTCGCTCCAACTAAGTTCAAACCTAACCTAACCTGAAGCCTAAATGAAACCATAGACCTAACCCTAACCCTAGGCGGACAACTTATGCTTAACCCCCACCCTACCCTGACCCTGACGCTTACTCCAACTGTAACAGTTAACCGAAAACTAACAGTAGCCCTAAACTTACTCCCTCAAACTAACTTCAAACCTAACCTAACCTGAAGCCTAAACAAACCATACACCTAACCCTAACCCTAGGCGGACACCTTAATCTCAACCCCAACCCAACCTGGCCCTCACGCTAACTCCAACCGTAACAGTTAACCGAAAACTCACAGTAGCCCTAAACTGACTCCCTCAAACTAAGTTCAAACCTAACCTAACCTGAAACCTAAATCAAATCATAGACCTAACCCTAACCCTAGGCGGACACCTTATGCTTAACCCCCCCCCATCCCTGACCCTGACGCTTACTCCAACTGTAACAGTTAATGGAAAACTAACAGTAGCCATAAACTTACTCCCTCAAACTAAGTTCAAACCTAACGTAACCTGAAGACTAAATCAAACCATACACCTAACCCTATCCCTCGGCAGACACCTTAAGCTCAACCCCAACCCTAACCTGACCTCCAGGCTAACTCCAACCATATCACTGAACCGAAAACTAAGAGAAGCCCTAAACTTACTCGCTCAAACTAAGTTCAAACGTAACCTAACCTGAAGCCTAATTCAAATCATAGACATAACCCTAACAATAGGCGGACACCTGAAGCTCAACCGAAACCCTAACCCGACCCTGACGCTATCTCCAACCGTAACACTGAACCGAAAACTAACAGTAGCCCTAAACTTACTCACTCAAACTAAATTCAAATGTAACCTAACCTGGAGCCTAAATCAAACCATGGACCTAACCCTAACCCTAGGCGGACACCTCAAGCTTACCCCAACCCTAACCTGACCCTGACGCTAACTCCAACCATAATACTGAACCGAAAACTAACAGTAGCCCTAAACTTACTCCCTCAAACTACGTTCAATCCTAACCTAACCTGAAGCCTAAATGTAACCATAGACCTAACCCTAACCATAGGCGGACACCTTAAGCTTAACCCCAACCCTACCCTGACCCTGAGGTTAAATCCAGCCGTAACACTGAACCAAAAACTAACAGTAGTCCTAAACTTACTCCCTCAAACTAAGTTCAATCCTAACCTAACATAAAGTATAAAAGAAACCATAGACCTTACCCTAACCCTAGGCGGACACCTTATGCTTAACCCACACCCTAACCTAACCCTGAGGCTTACTCCAACCGTAACACTTAAACGAAAACTAACAGTAGCCCTAAACTTACTCCCTCTAACTAAGTTCAAACCTAACCTAACCTGAAGCCTAAATCAAACCATACACCTAACCCTAACCCTAAGCGGACACCTTATGCTCAACCCAAAACCTAACCTGACCCTGACGCTTACTCCAACCGTAAAACTTACCAGAAAACTAACAGTAGCCCTAAACTTACTGCCTCAAACTAAGATCAAACCTAACCTAACCTGAAGCCTAAATCAAACCATACACTTAACCCTAACCCTAGGCGGACACCTGAAGTTCAAACCCAACCCTAACCAGACCCTCACGCTAACTCCAAACGTAACACTGAACCGAAAATTAACAGTAGCCCTAAACTTACTCCCTCAAACTAAGTTCAATCCTAACCTAACCTGAAGCCTAAATGAAACCATAGACCTAATCCTAACCCTAGGCGGACAACTTATGCTTAACCCCCACCCTAACCTGACCCTGACGCTTACTCCAACCGTAACAGTTAAACGAAAACTAACAGTAGCCTTAAACTTACTCCCTCAAACTAAGTTCAAACCTAACCTAACCTGAAGCCTAACTCAAACAATAGACCTAACCCTAACCCTAGGCGGAAACCACAAGCTTAACCCCAACGCTAACCTGACCCTGAGGCTAAATCCAACCGTAACAATGAACCGAAAATTACAATAGGCCTAAACTTACTCCCTAAAACTAAGTTCAAACCTAACCTAACCTGAAGCGTTAATCAAACCACAGACCTAACCCTAACCCTAGGCGGACACCTTAAGCTCAACCCCAACCCAAACCTGACCCTCACGCTAACTCCAATCATAACACTGAACCGAAAACTTACAGTAGCCCTAAACTTACTCCCTCAAACTAAGTTCAAACCTAACCTAACCTGAAGCCTAAATCAAATCATAGACCTAACCCTAACCCTAGGCGGACACCTTATGCTTAACCCACACCCTACCCTGACCCTGACGCTTACTCCAACTGTAACAGTTAACCGAAAACTAACAGTAGCCCTAAACTTACTCGCTCAAACTAACTTCAAACCTAACCTAACCTGAGGCCTAAATCAAACCATACACCTAACCCTAACCCTAGGCGGACACCTTAATCTCAACCCCAACCCTAACCTGGCCCTGACGCTAACTCCAAACATAACAGTTTCCCGAAAACTAACAGTAGCCCTAAACTTACTCCCTCAAACTAAGTTCAAACCTAACCTAACCTGAAGCCTAAATCAAACCATACACCTAACCCTATCCCTCGGCGGACACATTAAGCTCAACCCCAACCCTAACCTGACCTCCAAGCTAACTCAAACCATATCACTGAACAAAAAATTAAGAGTAGCCCTAAACTTACTCGCTCAAACTAAGTTCAAACCTAACCTAACCTGAAGCCTAACTCAAATCGTAGACATAACCCTAACAAGAGGCGGACACCTGAAGCTCAACCCCAACCCTAACCTGACCCTGACGCTATCTCCAACCGTAACACTGAAACGAAAACTAACAGTAGCCCTAAACTTACTCACTCAAACTAAATTCAAATGTAACCTAACCTGGAGCCTAAATCAAACCATGGACCTAACCCTAACCCTAGGCGGACACCTGAAGCTAACCCCAAACATAACCTGGCCCTGACGCTAACTCCAACCATAATACTGAACCGAAAACTATCAGTAGCCCTAAACTTACTCCCTCAAACTACGTTCAATCCTAACCTAACCTGAAGCCTAAATGAAACCATAGACCTAACCCTAACCCTAGGCGGACACTTTATGCTTAACCCCAACCCTAACCTGACCCTGATGCTTACTCCAAATGTAACAGTTAACCGAAAACTAACAGTAGCCCTAAACTTACTCTCTGAAACTAACTTCAAACTTAACCTAACCTGAAACCTAAATCAAACCATACACCTAACCCTAACACTAGGCGGACACCTTAAGTTCAACCCCAACCCTACCTGACCCTGACGCTAACTCCAACCGTAACAGTTACTCGAAAACTAACAGTAGCCCTAATCTTACTCCCTCAAACTAAGTTCAAACCTAACCTAACATGAAGCGTAAATCAAACCATACAGCTAACCCTAACCGTAGGCGGACACCTTAAGCTCAACCCCAACCCTAACCTGACCCTCACGCTAACTCCAACCGTAACACTGAAGCGAAAACTAACAGTAGCCCTAATCTTACCCCTCAGACTAAGTTCAAACCTAACCTAACCTGAAGCCTAACTCAAACCATAGACCTAACCCTAACCCTAGGCGGACACCTGAAGTTCAAACCCATTCCTAACCTGAACCTCACGCTAACTCCAACCGTAACACTGAACCGAAAACTAACAGTAGCCCTAAACTTACTCCCTCAACCTAAATTCAAACCTAACCTAACCTGAAGCCTAACTGAAACCACAGACCTAATCCTAACCCTAGGCGGGCACCTTAAGCTCAACCCCAACCCTAACCTGACCCTGAGGTTAAATGCAACCGTAACACTGAACCAAAAACTAACAGTAGCCCTAAACTTACTCCCTCAAATTAACTTCAAACCTAACCTAACATGAAGCCTAACTCAAACCATAGTCCTAACCCTAACCCTAGGCGGACACCTGAAACTCCACCACAACCCTAACCAGACCCTGACGCTATCTCCAACAGTAACACTGAACCGAAAACTAACAGTAGCCCTAAACTTACTCCCTCAAACTAATTTCAAACCTAACCTAACCTGAAGCCTAACTCAAACCATAGACCTAACCCTAAACCTAGGCGGACACCTGAAGCTCAATCACAACCCTAACCTGACACTGACGCTATCTCCAACCGTGACACTGAACCGAAAACTAACAGTAGCCCTAAACTTACTCCCACAAACTAAGTTCAAACCTAACCTAACCTGCAGCCTAACTCAAACCACAGACCTAACCCTAACCCTAGGCGGACACCTGAATCTCAACCCCAACCCTAACTTGACCATGACGCTATCTCCAACCGTAACACTGTACCGAAAACTAACAGTAGCCCTAAACTTACTCGCTCAAACTAAGTTCAAACCTAACCTAACCTGAAGCCTAACTCAATTCATAGACCTAACCCTAACAATAGGCGGACACCTGAACCTCAACCCCAAACCTAACCTTACCCTGACGCTATCTCCAACCGTAACACTGAACCGAAAACTAACAGTATCCCTAAACTTACTCCCGCAAACTAAGTTCAATCCTAACCTAACCTGAAGCCTAAATGAAACCATAGACCTAACCCTAACCCTAGGCGGACACCTTATGCTTAACCCCCACACTAACCTGACCCTGACACTTACTCCAACTGTAACAGTTAACCGAAAACTAACAGTAGCCCTAAACTTACTCCCTCAAACTATGTTCAAACCTAACCTAACCTGAAGCCTTACTCAAACCACAGACCTAACCCTAACCCTAGGAGGACACGTTAAGCTCAACCCCAACCCTAACCTGACACTCACGCTAACTCCAACCGTAACACTGAACTGAAAACAAACAGTATCCCTAAACTTACTCCCTCAAACTAAGTTCAAACCTAACCTAATCTGAAGCCTAACTCAAACAATAGACCTAACCCAACCCTAGGCGGACACCTTAAGCTTGACCCCAACCCTAACCTGACCCTGAGGCTAAATTCAACCGTAACACTGAACCAAAAAATACAATAGGCCTAAACTTACTCCCTCAAACTAAGTTCAAACCTAACCTAACCTGAAGCCTAACTCAAACCATAGACCTAACCCTAACCCTAGGCGGACACCTGAAGGTCAACCCCAACCCTAACCTGACCCTGACGCTATCTCCAACCGTAACACTGAACCGAAAACTAACAGTAGCCCTAAACTTACTCACTCAAACTAAGTTCAAACGTAACCTAACCTGGAGCCTAAATCAAACCATGGACCTTACCCTAACCATAGGCGGACACCTCAAGCTAACCCAACCCTAAACTGACCTGACGCTAATTCCAACCATAATACTGAAACGAAAACAAAGAGTAGCCCTAAACTTACTCACTCAAACTAAGTTCAAACCTAACCTAACCTGAAGCCTAAATCAAACCACACACCTAACCCTAACCCTAGGCAGACACCTTAACTTCAACCCCAAACCTAACCTGACCCTGACGCTTTCTCCAACTGTAACAGTTAACCGAAAACTAACAGTAGCCCTAAACTTACTCCCTCAAACTAAGTTCAAACAGAACATAACCTGAAGCCTAAATCAAACCATACACCTAACCCTAACCCTAGGCGGACACCTTAAGCTCAACCCCAACCCTAACCTGGCCGTGACGCTAACTGCAACCGTAACAGTTACCCGAAACTAACAGTAGCCCTAAACTTACTCCCTCTAACTAAGTTCAAACCTAACCTTACCTGAAGCCTAAATCAAAACATACACCTAACCCTATCCCTAGGCGGACACCTGAAGGTCAACCCCAACCCTAACCTGACCCGCACGCTAACTCCAACCGTACCACTGATCCTAAAACTAACAGTAGCCCTAAACTTACTCCCTCAAACTAAGTTCAAACCTAACCTAACCTGAAGCCTATCTCAAACCATAGACCTAACCCTAACCCTAGGCGGACATCTTAAGCTCAACCCCAACCCTAACCGGACCCTCATGCTAACTCCAAACGTAACACTGAACCGAAAACTAACAGTAGCCCTAAACTTACTCCCTCAAACTAAGTTCAATCCTAACCTAACCTGAAGCCTAAATGAAACCATAGACCTAACCCTAACCCTAGGCGGACACCTTATGCTTAACCCCCACCATAACCTGACCCTGATGCTTACTCCAACTGTAACAGTTAACCGAAAACTAACAGTAGCCCTGAACTTACACCCTCAAACTAACTTCAAACCTAATCTAACCTGAAGCCTAACTCAAACCATACACCTAACCCTAACCTTAAGCGGACACCTTAAGTCAACCCCAACGCTAACCTGACGCTCACACTAACTCCAACCGTAACACTGAACCGAAAACTAACAGTAGCCCTAAACTTACTCCCTGAAACTAACTTCAAACCTAACCTAACCTGAAGCCTAACTCAAACCATAGACCTAACCCTAACACTAGGCGGACACCTGAAGCTCAACCACAATCCTAACCTGACCCTGACGCTATCTCCAACCGTAACACTGAACCGAAAACTAACAGTAGCCCTAAACTTACTCCCTCAAACTACGTTCAAACCTAACCTAACCTGAAGCCTAAATCAAATCATAGACCTAACCCTAACCCTAGGCGGACAACTTATGCTTAACCCCCACCCTAACCTGACCCTGATGCTTACTCCAACTGTAACAGTTAACCGAAAACTAACAGTAGCCCTGAACTTACACCCTCAAACTAACTTCAAACCTAATCTAACCTGAAGCCTAACTCAAACCATAGACCTAACCCTAACCCTAGGCGGACAACTGAAGTTCAAACCCAAACCTAACCTGAACCTCACGCTAACTCCAACCGTAACACTGAACCGAAAACTAACAGTAGCCCTAAACTTACTCCCTCAACCTAAGTTCAAACCTAACCTAACCTGAAGCCTAACTCAAACCACAGACCTAAACCTAACCCTAGGCGGGCACCTTAAGCTCAACCCCAACCATAACCTGACCCTGAGGTTAAATGCAACCGTAACACTGAACCAAAAACTAACAGTAGCCCTAAACTTACTCCCTCAAACTAAGTTCAATCCTACCCTAAAATAAAGCCTAAATGAAACCATAGACCTAACCCTAACCCTAGGCGGACAATTTATGCTTAACCCCAACCTTAACCTGACCCTGAGGCTAAATCCAACCGTAACACTGAAACGAAAACTAACAGTAGCCCTAAACTTACTCCCTCAAACTAAGTTTAATCCTAACCTAACCTGAAGCCTAACTCAAACCATAGACCTAACCCTAAGCCTAGGCGGACACCTGAATCTCAACCCTAACCCTAACTTGACCATGACGCTATCTCCAACCTTAACACTGAACCGAAAACTAACAGTAGCCCTAAACTTACTCCCTCAAACTAAGTTCAAACCTAAACTAACCTGAAGCCTAACTCAAACCACAGACCTAACCCTAACCCTAGGCGGACACCTTAAGCTCAACCCCAACCCAAACCTGACCCTCACGCTAACTCCAACCAGAACACTGAACCGAAAACTAACAGTAGCCCTAAACTTACTCCCTCAAACTAAGTTCAAACCTAACCAAACCTGAATCCTAACTCAAACAATAGACCTAAACCTAACCCTAGGCGGACACCTTAAGCTTAACCCCAACCCTAACCTGACCCTGAGGCTAAATCCAACCGTAACACTGAAAAGAAAACTAACAGTAGCCCAAAACTGACTCCCTCAAACTAAGTTCAAACCTAACCTAACCTGAAGCCTAAATCAAATCATAGACCTAACCCTAACCCTAGGCGGACAACTTATGCTTAACCCCCACCCTACCCTCACCCTGACGCTTACTCCAACTGTAACAGTTAACCGAAAACTAACAGTAGCCCTATACTTACTCCCTCAAACTAACTTCAATCCTAACCTAACCTGAAGCCTAAATCAAACCATACACCTAACCCTAACCCTAGGCGGACACCTTAATCTCAACCCCAACCTTAACCTGGCCCTCACGCTAACTCCAACCGTAACAGTTAAACGAAAACTAACAGTAGCCCTAAACTTACTCCCTCAAACTAAGTTCAAACCTAACCTAACCTGAAGCCTAAATCAAACCATACACCTAACCCTAACCCTAGGCGGACACCTTAAGCTCAACCCCAACCCTAACCTGACCTCCAGGCTAACTCCAACCATATCACTGAACCGAAAACTAAGAGTAGCCCTAAACTTACTCGCTCAAACTAAGTTCAAACCTAACCTAATCTGAAGCCTAACTCAAACAATAGACCTAACCCAACCCTAGGCGGACACCTTAAGCTTGACCCCAACCCTAACCTGACCCTGAGGCTAAATTCAACCGTAACACTGAACCAAAAAATACAATAGGCCTAAACTTACTCCCTCAAACTAAGTTCAAACCTAACCTAACCTGAAGCCTAACTCAAACCATAGACCTAACCCTAACCCTAGGCGGACACCTGAAGGTCAACCCCAACCCTAACCTGACCCTGACGCTATCTCCAACCGTAACACTGAACCGAAAACTAACAGTAGCCCTAAACTTACTCACTCAAACTAAGTTCAAACGTAACCTAACCTGGAGCCTAAATCAAACCATGGACCTAACCCTAACCATAGGCGGACACCTCAAGCTAACCCCAACCCTAAACTGACCCTGACGCTAATTCCAACCATAATACTGAAACGAAAACAAAGAGTAGCCCTAAACTTACTCACTCAAACTAAGTTCAAACCTAACCTAACCTGAAGCCTAAATCAAACCACACACCTAACCCTAACCCTAGGCAGACACCTTAACTTCAACCCCAAACCTAACCTGACCCTGACGCTTTCTCCAACTGTAACAGTTAACCGAAAACTAACAGTAGCCCTAAACTTACTCCCTCAAACTAAGTTCAAACAGAACATAACCTGAAGCCTAAATCAAACCATACACCTAACCCTAACCCTAGGCGGACACCTTAAGCTCAACCCCAACCCTAACCTGGCCGTGACGCTAACTGCAACCGTAACAGTTACCCGAAACTAACAGTAGCCCTAAACTTACTCCCTCTAACTAAGTTCAAACCTAACCTTACCTGAAGCCTAAATCAAAACATACACCTAACCCTATCCCTAGGCGGACACCTGAAGGTCAACCCCAACCCTAACCTGACCCGCACGCTAACTCCAACCGTACCACTGATCCTAAAACTAACAGTAGCCCTAAACTTACTCCCTCAAACTAAGTTCAAACCTAACCTAACCTGAAGCCTATCTCAAACCATAGACCTAACCCTAACCCTAGGCGGACATCTTAAGCTCAACCCCAACCCTAACCGGACCCTCATGCTAACTCCAAACGTAACACTGAACCGAAAACTAACAGTAGCCCTAAACTTACTCCCTCAAACTAAGTTCAATCCTAACCTAACCTGAAGCCTAAATGAAACCATAGACCTAACCCTAACCCTAGGCGGACACCTTATGCTTAACCCCCACCATAACCTGACCCTGACGCTTACTCCAACCGTAACAGTTACCCGAAAACTAATAGTAGCCCTAAACTTACTCCCTCAAACTAAGTTCAAACCTGACCTAACCAGAAGCCAAAAACAAACCATACACCTAACCCTAACCTTAAGCGGACACCTTAAGTCAACCCCAACGCTAACCTGACGCTCACACTAACTCCAACCGTAACACTGAACCGAAAACTAACAGTAGCCCTAAACTTACTCCCTGAAACTAACTTCAAACCTAACCTAACCTGAAGCCTAACTCAAACCATAGACCTAACCCTAACACTAGGCGGACACCTGAAGCTCAACCACAATCCTAACCTGACCCTGACGCTATCTCCAACCGTAACACTGAACCGAAAACTAACAGTAGCCCTAAACTTACTCCCTCAAACTACGTTCAAACCTAACCTAACCTGAAGCCTAAATCAAATCATAGACCTAACCCTAACCCTAGGCGGACAACTTATGCTTAACCCCCACCCTAACCTGACCCTGATGCTTACTCCAACTGTAACAGTTAACCGAAAACTAACAGTAGCCCTGAACTTACACCCTCAAACTAACTTCAAACCTAATCTAACCTGAAGCCTAACTCAAACCATAGACCTAACCCTAACTCTAGGCGGACAACTGAAGTTCAAACCCAAACCTAACCTGAACCTCACGCTAACTCCAACCGTAACACTGAACCGAAAACTAACAGTAGCCCTAAACTTACTCCCTCAACCTAAGTTCAAACCTAACCTAACCTGAAGCCTAACTCAAACCACAGACCTAAACCTAACCCTAGGCGGGCACCTTAAGCTCAACCCCAACCATAACCTGACCCTGAGGTTAAATGCAACCGTAACACTGAACCAAAAACTAACAGTAGCCCTAAACTTACTCCCTCAAACTAAGTTCAATCCTACCCTAAAATAAAGCCTAAATGAAACCATAGACCTAACCCTAACCCTAGGCGGACAATTTATGCTTAACCCCAACCTTAACCTGACCCTGAGGCTAAATCCAACCGTAACACTGAAACGAAAACTAACAGTAGCCCTAAACTTACTCCCTCAAACTAAGTTTAATCCTAACCTAACCTGAAGCCTAACTCAAACCATAGACCTAACCCTAAGCCTAGGCGGACACCTGAATCTCAACCCTAACCCTAACTTGACCATGACGCTATCTCCAACCTTAACACTGAACCGAAAACTAACAGTAGCCCTAAACTTACTCCCTCAAACTAAGTTCAAACCTAAACTAACCTGAAGCCTAACTCAAACCACAGACCTAACCCTAACCCTAGGCGGACACCTTAAGCTCAACCCCAACCCAAACCTGACCCTCACGCTAACTCCAACCAGAACACTGAACCGAAAACTAACAGTAGCCCTAAACTTACTCCCTCAAACTAAGTTCAAACCTAACCAAACCTGAATCCTAACTCAAACAATAGACCTAAACCTAACCCTAGGCGGACACCTTAAGCTTAACCCCAACCCTAACCTGACCCTGAGGCTAAATCCAACCGTAACACTGAAAAGAAAACTAACAGTAGCCCAAAACTGACTCCCTCAAACTAAGTTCAAACCTAACCTAACCTGAAGCCTAAATCAAATCATAGACCTAACCCTAACCCTAGGCGGACAACTTATGCTTAACCCCCACCCTACCCTCACCCTGACGCTTACTCCAACTGTAACAGTTAACCGAAAACTAACAGTAGCCCTATACTTACTCCCTCAAACTAACTTCAATCCTAACCTAACCTGAAGCCTAAATCAAACCATACACCTAACCCTAACCCTAGGTGGACACCTTAATCTCAACCCCAACCTTAACCTGGCCCTCACGCTAACTCCAACCGTAACAGTTAAACGAAAACTAACAGTAGCCCTAAACTTACTCCCTCAAACTAAGTTCAAACCTAACCTAACCTGAAGCCTAAATCAAACCATACACCTAACCCTAACCCTAGGCGGACACCTTAAGCTCAACCCCAACCCTAACCTGACCTCCAGGCTAACTCCAACCATATCACTGAACCGAAAACTAAGAGTAGCCCTAAACTTACTCGCTCAAACTAAGTTCAAACCTAACCTAATCTGAAGCCTAACTCAAAAAATAGACCTAACCCAACCCTAGGCGGACACCTTAAGCTTGACCCCAACCCTAACCTGACCCTGAGGCTAAATTCAACCGTAACACTGAACCAAAAAATACAATAGGCCTAAACTTACTCCCTCAAACTAAGTTCAAACCTAACCTAACCTGAAGCCTAACTCAAACCATAGACCTAACCCTAACCCTAGGCGGACACCTGAAGGTCAACCCCAACCCTAACCTGACCCTGACGCTATCTCCAACCGTAACACTGAACCGAAAACTAACAGTAGCCCTAAACTTACTCACTCAAACTAAGTTCAAACGTAACCTAACCTGGAGCCTAAATCAAACCATGGACCTAACCCTAACCATAGGCGGACACCTCAAGCTAACCCCAACCCTAAACTGACCCTGACGCTAATTCCAACCATAATACTGAAACGAAAACAAAGAGTAGCCCTAAACTTACTCACTCAAACTAAGTTCAAACCTAACCTAACCTGAAGCCTAAATCAAACCACACACCTAACCCTAACCCTAGGCAGACACCTTAACTTCAACCCCAAACCTAACCTGACCCTGACGCTTTCTCCAACTGTAACAGTTAACCGAAAACTAACAGTAGCCCTAAACTTACTCCCTCAAACTAAGTTCAAACAGAACATAACCTGAAGCCTAAATCAAACCATACACCTAAGCCTAACCCTAGGCGGACACCTTAAGCTCAACCCCAACCCTAACCTGGCCGTGACGCTAACTGCAACCGTAACAGTTACCCGAAACTAACAGTAGCCCTAAACTTACTCCCTCTAACTAAGTTCAAACCTAACCTTACCTGAAGCCTAAATCAAAACATACACCTAACCCTATCCCTAGGCGGACACCTGAAGGTCAACCCCAACCCTAACCTGACCCGCACGCTAACTCCAACCGTACCACTGATCCTAAAACTAACAGTAGCCCTAAACTTACTCCCTCAAACTAAGTTCAAACCTAACCTAACCTGAAGCCTATCTCAAACCATAGACCTAACCCTAACCCTAGGCGGACATCTTAAGCTCAACCCCAACCCTAACCGGACCCTCATGCTAACTCCAAACGTAACACTGAACCGAAAACTAACAGTAGCCCTAAACTTACTCCCTCAAACTGAGTTCAATCCTAACCTAACCTGAAGCCTAAATGAAACCATAGACCTAACCCTAACCCTAGGCGGACACCTTATGCTTAACCCCCACCATAACCTGACCCTGACGCTTACTCCAACCGTAACAGTTACCCGAAAACTAACAGTAGCCCTAAACTTACTCCCTCAAACTAAGTTCAAACCTGACCTAACCAGAAGCCAAAAACAAACCATACACCTAACCCTAACCTTAAGCGGACACCTTAAGTCAACCCCAACGCTAACCTGACGCTCACACTAACTCCAACCGTAACACTGAACCGAAAACTAACAGTAGCCCTAAACTTACTCCCTGAAACTAACTTCAAACCTAACCTAACCTGAAGCCTAACTCAAACCATAGACCTAACCCTAACACTAGGCGGACACCTGAAGCTCAACCACAATCCTATCCTGACCCTGACGCTATCTCCAACCGTAACACTGAACCGAAAACTAACAGTAGCCCTAAACTTACTCCCTCAAACTACGTTCAAACCTAACCTAACCTGAAGCCTAAATCAAATCATAGACCTAACCCTAACCCTAGGCGGACAACTTATGCTTAACCCCCACCCTAACCTGACCCTGATGCTTACTCCAACTGTAACAGTTAACCGAAAACTAACAGTAGCCCTGAACTTACACCCTCAAACTAACTTCAAACCTAATCTAACCTGAAGCCTAACTCAAACCATAGACCTAACCCTAACCCTAGGCGGACAACTGAAGTTCAAACCCAAACCTAACCTGAACCTCACGCTAACTCCAACCGTAACACTGAACCGAAAACTAACAGTAGCCCTAAACTTACTCCCTCAACCTAAGTTCAAACCTAACCTAACCTGAAGCCTAACTCAAACCACAGACCTAAACCTAACCCTAGGCGGGCACCTTAAGCTCAACCCCAACCATAACCTGACCCTGAGGTTAAATGCAACCGTAACACTGAACCAAAAACTAACAGTAGCCCTAAACTTACTCCCTCAAACTAAGTTCAATCCTACCCTAAAATAAAGCCTAAATGAAACCATAGACCTAACCCTAACCCTAGGCGGACAATTTATGCTTAACCCCAACCTTAACCTGACCCTGAGGCTAAATCCAACCGTAACACTGAAACGAAAACTAACAGTAGCCCTAAACTTACTCCCTCAAACTAAGTTTAATCCTAACCTAACCTGAAGCCTAACTCAAACCATAGACCTAACCCTAAGCCTAGGCGGACACCTGAATCTCAACCCTAACCCTAACTTGACCATGACGCTATCTCCAACCTTAACACTGAACCGAAAACTAACAGTAGCCCTAAACTTACTCCCTCAAACTAAGTTCAAACCTAAACTAACCTGAAGCCTAACTCAAACCACAGACCTAACACTAACCCTAGGCGGACACCTTAAGCTCAACCCCAACCCAAACCTGACCCTCACGCTAACTCCAACCAGAACACTGAACCGAAAACTAACAGTAGCCCTAAACTTACTCCCTCAAACTAAGTTCAAACCTAACCAAACCTGAATCCTAACTCAAACAATAGACCTAAACCTAACCCTAGGCGGACACCTTAAGCTTAACCCCAACCCTAACCTGACCCTGAGGCTAAATCCAACCGTAACACTGAAAAGAAAACTAACAGTAGCCCAAAACTGACTCCCTCAAACTAAGTTCAAACCTAACCTAACCTGAAGCCTAAATCAAATCATAGACCTAACCCTAACCCTAGGCGGACAACTTATGCTTAACCCCCACCCTACCCTCACCCTGACGCTTACTCCAACTGTAACAGTTAACCGAAAACTAACAGTAGCCCTATACTTACTCCCTCAAACTAACTTCAATCCTAACCTAACCTGAAGCCTAAATCAAACCATACACCTAACCCTAACCCTAGGCGGACACCTTAATCTCAACCCCAACCTTAACCTGGCCCTCACGCTAACTCCAACCGTAACAGTTAAACGAAAACTAACAGTAGCCCTAAACTTACTCCCTCAAACTAAGTTCAAACCTAACCTAACCTGAAGCCTAAATCAAACCATACACCTAACCCTAACCCTAGGCGGACACCTTAAGCTCAACCCCAACCCTAACCTGACCTCCAGGCTAACTCCAACCATATCACTGAACCGAAAACTAAGAGTAGCCCTAAACTTACTCGCTCAAACTAAGTTCAAACCTAACCTAATCTGAAGCCTAACTCAAAAAATAGACCTAACCCAACCCTAGGCGGACACCTTAAGCTTGACCCCAACCCTAACCTGACCCTGAGGCTAAATTCAACCGTAACACTGAACCAAAAAATACAATAGGCCTAAACTTACTCCCTCAAACTAAGTTCAAACCTAACCTAACCTGAAGCCTAACTCAAACCATAGACCTAACCCTAACCCTAGGCGGACACCTGAAGGTCAACCCCAACCCTAACCTGACCCTGACGCTATCTCCAACCGTAACACTGAACCGAAAACTAACAGTAGCCCTAAACTTACTCACTCAAACTAAGTTCAAACGTAACCTAACCTGGAGCCTAAATCAAACCATGGACCTAACCCTAACCATAGGCGGACACCTCAAGCTAACCCCAACCCTAAACTGACCCTGACGCTAATTCCAACCATAATACTGAAACGAAAACAAAGAGTAGCCCTAAACTTACTCACTCAAACTAAGTTCAAACCTAACCTAACCTGAAGCCTAAATCAAACCACACACCTAACCCTAACCCTAGGCAGACACCTTAACTTCAACCCCAAACCTAACCTGACCCTGACGCTTTCTCCAACTGTAACAGTTAACCGAAAACTAACAGTAGCCCTAAACTTACTCCCTCAAACTAAGTTCAAACAGAACATAACCTGAAGCCTAAATCAAACCATACACCTAACCCTAACCCTAGGCGGACACCTTAAGCTCAACCCCAACCCTAACCTGGCCGTGACGCTAACTGCAACCGTAACAGTTACCCGAAACTAACAGTAGCCCTAAACTTACTCCCTCTAACTAAGTTCAAACCTAACCTTACCTGAAGCCTAAATCAAAACATACACCTAACCCTATCCCTAGGCGGACACCTGAAGGTCAACCCCAACCCTAACCTGACCCGCACGCTAACTCCAACCGTACCACTGATCCTAAAACTAACAGTAGCCCTAAACTTACTCCCTCAAACTAAGTTCAAACCTAACCTAACCTGAAGCCTATCTCAAACCATAGACCTAACCCTAACCCTAGGCGGACATCTTAAGCTCAACCCCAACCCTAACCGGACCCTCATGCTAACTCCAAACGTAACACTGAACCGAAAACTAACAGTAGCCCTAAACTTACTCCCTCAAACTGAGTTCAATCCTAACCTAACCTGAAGCCTAAATGAAACCATAGACCTAACCCTAACCCTAGGCGGACACCTTATGCTTAACCCCCACCATAACCTGACCCTGACGCTTACTCCAACCGTAACAGTTACCCGAAAACTAACAGTAGCCCTAAACTTACTCCCTCAAACTAAGTTCAAACCTGACCTAACCAGAAGCCAAAAACAAACCATACACCTAACCCTAACCTTAAGCGGACACCTTAAGTCAACCCCAACGCTAACCTGACGCTCACACTAACTCCAACCGTAACACTGAACCGAAAACTAACAGTAGCCCTAAACTTACTCCCTGAAACTAACTTCAAACCTAACCTAACCTGAAGCCTAACTCAAACCATAGACCTAACCCTAACACTAGGCGGACACCTGAAGCTCAACCACAATCCTATCCTGACCCTGACGCTATCTCCAACCGTAACACTGAACCGAAAACTAACAGTAGCCCTAAACTTACTCCCTCAAACTACGTTCAAACCTAACCTAACCTGAAGCCTAAATCAAATCATAGACCTAACCCTAACCCTAGGCGGACAACTTATGCTTAACCCCCACCCTAACCTGACCCTGATGCTTACTCCAACTGTAACAGTTAACCGAAAACTAACAGTAGCCCTGAACTTACACCCTCAAACTAACTTCAAACCTAATCTAACCTGAAGCCTAACTCAAACCATAGACCTAACCCTAACCCTAGGCGGACAACTGAAGTTCAAACCCAAACCTAACCTGAACCTCACGCTAACTCCAACCGTAACACTGAACCGAAAACTAACAGTAGCCCTAAACTTACTCCCTCAACCTAAGTTCAAACCTAACCTAACCTGAAGCCTAACTCAAACCACAGACCTAAACCTAACCCTAGGCGGGCACCTTAAGCTCAACCCCAACCATAACCTGACCCTGAGGTTAAATGCAACCGTAACACTGAACCAAAAACTAACAGTAGCCCTAAACTTACTCCCTCAAACTAAGTTCAATCCTACCCTAAAATAAAGCCTAAATGAAACCATAGACCTAACCCTAACCCTAGGCGGACAATTTATGCTTAACCCCAACCTTAACCTGACCCTGAGGCTAAATCCAACCGTAACACTGAAACGAAAACTAACAGTAGCCCTAAACTTACTCCCTCAAACTAAGTTTAATCCTAACCTAACCTGAAGCCTAACTCAAACCATAGACCTAACCCTAAGCCTAGGCGGACACCTGAATCTCAACCCTAACCCTAACTTGACCATGACGCTATCTCCAACCTTAACACTGAACCGAAAACTAACAGTAGCCCTAAACTTACTCCCTCAAACTAAGTTCAAACCTAAACTAACCTGAAGCCTAACTCAAACCACAGACCTAACACTAACCCTAGGCGGACACCTTAAGCTCAACCCCAACCCAAACCTGACCCTCACGCTAACTCCAACCAGAACACTGAACCGAAAACTAACAGTAGCCCTAAACTTACTCCCTCAAACTAAGTTCAAACCTAACCAAACCTGAATCCTAACTCAAACAATAGACCTAAACCTAACCCTAGGCAGACACCTTAAGCTTAACCCCAACCCTAACCTGACCCTGAGGCTAAATCCAACCGTAACACTGAAAAGAAAACTAACAGTAGCCCAAAACTGACTCCCTCAAACTAAGTTCAAACCTAACCTAACCTGAAGCCTAAATCAAATCATAGACCTAACCCTAACCCTAGGCGGACAACTTATGCTTAACCCCCACCCTACCCTCACCCTGACGCTTACTCCAACTGTAACAGTTAACCGAAAACTAACAGTAGCCCTATACTTACTCCCTCAAACTAACTTCAATCCTAACCTAACCTGAAGCCTAAATCAAACCATACACCTAACCCTAACCCTAGGCGGACACCTTAATCTCAACCCCAACCTTAACCTGGCCCTCACGCTAACTCCAACCGTAACAGTTAAACGAAAACTAACAGTAGCCCTAAACTTACTCCCTCAAACTAAGTTCAAACCTAACCTAACCTGAAGCCTAAATCAAACCATACACCTAACCCTAACCCTAGGCGGACACCTTAAGCTCAACCCCAACCCTAACCTGACCTCCAGGCTAACTCCAACCATATCACTGAACCGAAAACTAAGAGTAGCCCTAAACTTACTCGCTCAAACTAAGTTCAAACCTAACCTAATCTGAAGCCTAACTCAAAAAATAGACCTAACCCAACCCTAGGCGGACACCTTAAGCTTGACCCCAACCCTAACCTGACCCTGAGGCTAAATTCAACCGTAACACTGAACCAAAAAATACAATAGGCCTAAACTTACTCCCTCAAACTAAGTTCAAACCTAACCTAACCTG
The DNA here is from genome assembly GCA_026018925.1 of Tupaia tana. Classification (NCBI taxonomy): domain Eukaryota; kingdom Metazoa; phylum Chordata; class Mammalia; order Scandentia; family Tupaiidae; genus Tupaia; species Tupaia tana. Next base: position 623,003 of record JAKSZU010000094.1, read on the forward strand.
AAGCCTAACTCAAACCATAGACCTAACCCTAACCCTAGGCGGACACCTGAAGGTCAACCCCAACCCTAACCTGACCCTGACGCTATCTCCAACCGTAACACTGAACCGAAAACTAACAGTAGCCCTAAACTTACTCACTCAAACTAAGTTCAAACGTAACCTAACCTGGAGCCTAAATCAAACCATGGACCTAACCCTAACCATAGGCGGACACCTCAAGCTAACCCCAACCCTAAACTGACCCTGACGCTAATTCCAACCATAATACTGAAACGAAAACAAAGAGTAGCCCTAAACTTACTCACTCAAACTAAGTTCAAACCTAACCTAACCTGAAGCCTAAATCAAACCACACACCTAACCCTAACCCTAGGCAGACACCTTAACTTCAACCCCAAACCTAACCTGACCCTGACGCTTTCTCCAACTGTAACAGTTAACCGAAAACTAACAGTAGCCCTAAACTTACTCCCTCAAACTAAGTTCAAACAGAACATAACCTGAAGCCTAAATCAAACCATACACCTAACCCTAACCCTAGGCGGACACCTTAAGCTCAACCCCAACCCTAACCTGGCCGTGACGCTAACTGCAACCGTAACAGTTACCCGAAACTAACAGTAGCCCTAAACTTACTCCCTCTAACTAAGTTCAAACCTAACCTTACCTGAAGCCTAAATCAAAACATACACCTAACCCTATCCCTAGGCGGACACCTGAAGGTCAACCCCAACCCTAACCTGACCCGCACGCTAACTCCAACCGTACCACTGATCCTAAAACTAACAGTAGCCCTAAACTTACTCCCTCAAACTAAGTTCAAACCTAACCTAACCTGAAGCCTATCTCAAACCATAGACCTAACCCTAACCCTAGGCGGACATCTTAAGCTCAACCCCAACCCTAACCGGACCCTCATGCTAACTCCAAACGTAACACTGAACCGAAAACTAACAGTAGCCCTAAACTTACTCCCTCAAACTAAGTTCAATCCTAACCTAACCTGAAGCCTAAATGAAACCATAGACCTAACCCTAACCCTAGGCGGACACCTTATGCTTAACCCCCACCATAACCTGACCCTGACGCTTACTCCAACCGTAACAGTTACCCGAAAACTAACAGTAGCCCTAAACTTACTCCCTCAAACTAAGTTCAAACCTGACCTAACCAGAAGCCAAAAACAAACCATACACCTAACCCTAACCTTAAGCGGACACCTTAAGTCAACCCCAACGCTAACCTGACGCTCACACTAACTCCAACCGTAACACTGAACCGAAAACTAACAGTAGCCCTAAACTTACTCCCTGAAACTAACTTCAAACCTAACCTAACCTGAAGCCTAACTCAAACCATAGACCTAACCCTAACACTAGGCGGACACCTGAAGCTCAACCACAATCCTATCCTGACCCTGACGCTATCTCCAACCGTAACACTGAACCGAAAACTAACAGTAGCCCTAAACTTACTCCCTCAAACTACGTTCAAACCTAACCTAACCTGAAGCCTAAATCAAATCATAGACCTAACCCTAACCCTAGGCGGACAACTTATGCTTAACCCCCACCCTAACCTGACCCTGATGCTTACTCCAACTGTAACAGTTAACCGAAAACTAACAGTAGCCCTGAACTTACACCCTCAAACTAACTTCAAACCTAATCTAACCTGAAGCCTAACTCAAACCATAGACCTAACCCTAACCCTAGGCGGACAACTGAAGTTCAAACCCAAACCTAACCTGAACCTCACGCTAACTCCAACCGTAACACTGAACCGAAAACTAACAGTAGCCCTAAACTTACTCCCTCAACCTAAGTTCAAACCTAACCTAACCTGAAGCCTAACTCAAACCACAGACCTAAACCTAACCCTAGGCGGGCACCTTAAGCTCAACCCCAACCATAACCTGACCCTGAGGTTAAATGCAACCGTAACACTGAACCAAAAACTAACAGTAGCCCTAAACTTACTCCCTCAAACTAAGTTCAATCCTACCCTAAAATAAAGCCTAAATGAAACCATAGACCTAACCCTAACCCTAGGCGGACAATTTATGCTTAACCCCAACCTTAACCTGACCCTGAGGCTAAATCCAACCGTAACACTGAAACGAAAACTAACAGTAGCCCTAAACTTACTCCCTCAAACTAAGTTTAATCCTAACCTAACCTGAAGCCTAACTCAAACCATAGACCTAACCCTAAGCCTAGGCGGACACCTGAATCTCAACCCTAACCCTAACTTGACCATGACGCTATCTCCAACCTTAACACTGAACCGAAAACTAACAGTAGCCCTAAACTTACTCCCTCAAACTAAGTTCAAACCTAAACTAACCTGAAGCCTAACTCAAACCACAGACCTAACCCTAACCCTAGGCGGACACCTTAAGCTCAACCCCAACCCAAACCTGACCCTCACGCTAACTCCAACCAGAACACTGAACCGAAAACTAACAGTAGCCCTAAACTTACTCCCTCAAACTAAGTTCAAACCTAACCAAACCTGAATCCTAACTCAAACAATAGACCTAAACCTAACCCTAGGCGGACACCTTAAGCTTAACCCCAACCCTAACCTGACCCTGAGGCTAAATCCAACCGTAACACTGAAAAGAAAACTAACAGTAGCCCAAAACTGACTCCCTCAAACTAAGTTCAAACCTAACCTAACCTGAAGCCTAAATCAAATCATAGACCTAACCCTAACCCTAGGCGGACAACTTATGCTTAACCCCCACCCTACCCTCACCCTGACGCTTACTCCAACTGTAACAGTTAACCGAAAACTAACAGTAGCCCTATACTTACTCGCTCAAACTAACTTCAATCCTAACCTAACCTGAAGCCTAAATCAAACCATACACCTAACCCTAACCCTAGGCGGACACTTTAATCTCAACCCCAACTTTAACCTGGCCCTCACGCTAACTCCAACCGTAACAGTTAAACGAAAACTAACAGTAGCCCTAAACTTACTCCCTCAAACTAAGTTCAAACCTAACCTAACCTGAAGCCTAAATCAAACCATACACCTAACCCTAACCCTAGGCGGACACCTTAAGCTCAACCCCAACCCTAACCTGACCTCCAGGCTAACTCCAACCATATCACTGAACCGAAAACTAAGAGTAGCCCTAAACTTACTCGCTCAAACTAAGTTCAAACCTAACCTAACCTGAAGCCTAACTGAAACCACAGACCTAACCCTAACCCTAAGAGGAAACCTTAAGTTAAACCCCAACCCTAACCTGACCCTCACGCTAACTCCAACCGTAGCACAGAACCGAAAACTAACAGTAGCCCTAAACTTACTCCATGAAACTAAGTTCAAACCTAACCTAACCTAAAGCCTAACTAAAACCATAGACCTAACCCTAACCCTAGGCGGACACCTGAATCTCAACCCGAACCCTTACTTGACCATGACGCTATCTCCAACCGTAACACTGAACCGAAAACTAACAGTAGCCCTAAACTTACTCGCTCCAACTAAGTTCAAACCTAACCTAACCTGAAGCCTAACTCAAATCATAGACCTAACCCTAACAATAGGCGGACACCTGAAGCTCAACCCCAACCATAACCTGACCCTGACGCAATCTCCAACCGTAACACTGAACCGAATAATAACAGTAGCCCTAATCTTACTCCCTCAGACTTAGTTCAAACCTAACCTAACCTGAAGCATAACTCAAACCATAGACCTAACCCTAACCCTAGGCGGACACCTGAAGCTCAACCACAACCCTAACCTGACCCTGACGATATCTCCAACCTTAACACTGAACCGAAAACTAACAGTAGCCCTAAACTTACTCCCTCAAACTAAGTTCAAACCTAACCTAACCTGAAGCCTATCTCAAACCACAGACCTAACCCTAACCCTAGGCGGACACCTTAAGCTCAACCCCAACCCTAACCGGACACTCACGCTAACTCCAAATGTAACACTGAACCAAAAACTAACAGTAGCCCTAAACTTACTCCCTCAAACTAAGTTCAATCCTAACCTAACCTGAAGCCTAAATGAAACCATAGTCCTAACCCTAACCCTAGGCGGACACCTTATGCTTAACCCCCAACCTAACCTAACCCTGACGCTTATTCCAACCGTAACAGTTAAATGAAAACAAACAGTAGCCCTAAACTTACTCCCTCATACTAAGTTCAAACATAACCTAACCTGAAGCCTAAATCAAACCATACAATTAACCCTAACCCTAGGCGGACACCTTAAGCTCAACCCCAAACCTAACCTGACCCTGACGCTTACTCCACCCGTAACACTTAACCGAAAACTAACAGTAGCCCTAAACTTACTCCCTCAAACTAAGTGCAAACATAACCTAATTTGGAGCCTAAATCAAACCATACACCTAACCCTAACCCTAGGCGGACACCTTAAGCTCAACCCCAACCCTAACCTGGCCCTGACGCTAACTCCAACCGTAACAGTTACCCGAAAACTAACAGTAGCCCTAAACTTACTGCCTCAAACTAAGTTCAAACCTAACCTAACCTGAAGCCTAAATCAAACCATACACCTAACCTTAACCCTAGGCAGACACCTGAAGTTCAAACCCAACCCTAACCTGACCCTCACGCTAACTCCAACTGTAACACTGAACCGAAAACAAACAGTAGCCCTAATCTTACTCCCTCAGACTAAGTTCAATCCTAACCTAACCTGAAGCCTAACTCAAACCACAGACCTAACCCTAACCCTAGGCGGACACCTTAAACTCAACCCCAACCCTAACCTGACCCTCACGCTAACTCCAACCGTAACACTGAACCGAAAACTAACAGTAGCCCTAAACTTACTCCCTCAAAATAAGTTCAATCCTAACCTAACCTGAAGCCTAAATGAAACCATAGACCTAACCCTAACCCTAGGCGGACACCTTATGCTTAACCCTCACCCTAACCTCACGCTGACGCTTACTCCAACCGTAACAGTTAAACGAAAACTAACAGTAGCCCTAAACTATCTCCCTCAAACTAAGTTCAAACCTAACCTAACCTGAAGCCTAACTCAAACAATAGACCTAACCCTAACCCTAGGCGGACACCTTATGCTTAACCCCCACCCTAACCTGACCCTGACGCTTACTCCAACTGTAAGAGTTAACCGAAAACTAACAGTAGCCCTAAACTTACTCCCTCAAACTAACTTCAAACCTAACCTAACCTGAAGCCTAAATCAAACCATACACCTAACCCGAACCCTAGGCGGACACCTTAAGCTCAACCCCAACCCTAACCTGGACCTGACGCTAACTCCAACAGTAACAGTTACCCGAAAACTAACAGTAGCCCTAAACTTACTCCCTCAAACTAACTTCAAACCTAACCTAACTTGAAGCCTAACTCAAACCATAGTCCTAACCCTAACCCTAGGCGGACACCTGAAACTCAACACAACCCTAACCAGACCCTGACGCTATCTCCAACAGTAACACTGAAGCGAAAAGTAACAGTAGCCCTAAACTTACTCCCTCAAACTAAGTTCAAACCTAACCTAACCTGAAGCCTAACTCAAACCATAGACCTAACCCTAACCCTAGGCGGACACCTGAAGCTCAATCACGACCCTAACCTGTCACTGACGCTATCTCCAACCGTAACACTGAATCGAAAACTAACAGTAGCCCTAAACATACTCCCTCAAACTAAGTTCAAACCTAATCTAACCTGAAGCCTAACTCAAACCACAGACCTAACCCTAAACCTAGGCGGACACCTTAATCTCAACCCCAACCCTAACTTGACCATGACGCTATATCCAATCGTAACAGTAAACCGAAAACTAACAGTAGCCCTAAACTTACTCGCTCAAACTAAGTTCAAACCTAACCTAACCTGAAGCCTAACTCAAATCATAGACCTAACCCTAACAATAGGCGGACACCTGAACCTCAACCCCAAACCTAACCTGACCCTGACGCTATCTCCAACCGTAACACTGAACCAAAACTAACAGTAGCCCTAAACTTACTCCCTCAAACTAAGTTCAATCCTAACCTAACCTGAAGCCTAAATGAAACCATAGACCTAACCCTAACCCTAGGCGGACACCTTATGCTTAACCCCCACCCTAACCTGACCCTGACACTTACTCCAACTGTAGCAGTTAACCGAAAACTAACAGTAGCCCTAAACTTACTCCCTCAACCTAAGTTCAAACGTAACCTAACCTGAAGCCTAACTCAAACCATACACCTAACCCTAACCCTAGGCGGACACCTGAAGCTCAACCACAACCCTAACCTGACCCTGATGCTATCTCCAACCGTAACACTGAACCGAAAACTAACAATAGCCCTAAACTTACTCCCTCAAACTACGTTCAAACCTAACCTATCCTGAACCCTATCTCAAACCACAGACCTAACCCTAACCCTAGGTGGACACCTTAAGCTCATCCCCAACCCTAACCAGACACTGACGCTAACTCCAAATGTAACACTGAACCAAAAACTAACAGTAGCCCTAAACTTACTCCCTCAAACTAAGTTCAAACCTAACCTATCCTGAAGCCTAAATCAAACCATACACCAAACCTAACCCTAGGCAGACACCTTAAGCTCAACCCGAAACCTAACCTGACCCTGACGCTTACTCCAACCGTAGCAGTTAACCGAAAACTAACAGTAGCCCTAAAGTGACTCCCTCAAACTAAGTGCAAACCTAACCTAACCAGAAGCCTAAATCAAATCATAGACCTAACCCTAACCCTAGGCGGACAACTTATGCTTAAGTCCCACCCTAACCTGACCCTGACGCTTACTCCAACTGTAACAGTTAACCGAAAACTAACAGTAGCCCTGAACTTACACCCTCAAACTAACTTCAAACCTAATCTAACCTGAAGCCTAACTCAAACCATAGACCTAACCCTAACCCTAGGCGGACACCTTAAGCTCAACCCCAACCCTAACCTGACCCTGACGCTATCTCCAACCATAACACTGAACCCAAAACTAACACTAGCCCTAAACTTACTCCCTCAAACTAAGTTCAAACCTAACCTAACCTAAAGCCTAACTCAAACCACAGACCTAACCCTAACCCTAGGCGTACACCTTAAGCTTAACCCCAACCCTAACCTGACCCTCACGCTAACTCCAACCGTAACACTGAACCGAAAACTAACAGTAGCCCTAAACTTACTCCCTCAAACTAACTTCAAACCTAACCTAACCTGAAGCGTAAATTAAACCATACACCTATCCCTAACCCTATGCGGACACCTTAATCTCAACCCCAACCCTAACCTTGCCCTTACGCTAACTCCAACCATAAGAGTTTCCCGAAAACTAACAGTAGCCCTTAACTTACTCCCTCAAACTAAGTTCAATCCTAACCTAACCTGAAGCCTAAATGAAACCATATACCTAACCCTAACCCTAGGCGGACACCTGGAGCTCAATCACAACCCTAACCTGACACTGACGCTATCTCCAACCGTAACACTGAACCGAAAACTAACAGTAGCCCTAAACTTACTCCCTAAAACTAAGTTCAAACCTAACCTAACCTGAAGCCTAACACAAACCAGAGACCTAACGCTAACCCTAGTCGGACACCTTAAGCTCAACCCCAACACTAACCGGACCCTCACGCTAACTCCAAATGTAACATTGAACCGAAAACTAACAGTAGCCCTAAACTTACTTCCTCAAACTAAGTTCAATCCTAACCTAACCTGAAGCCTAAATGAAACCATAGACCTAACCCTAACCCTAGGCGGACACCTTATGCTTAACCCCCAGCATAACCTGACCCTGACGCTTACTCCAACCGTAACAGTTACCCGAAAACTAACAGTAGCCCTAAACTTACTCCCTCAAACTAAGTTCAAACCTGACCTAACCAGAAGCCAAAGTCAAACCATACACCTAACCCTAACCTTAGGTGGACACCTTAAGCTCAACCCCAACCCTAACCTGACCCTCACGCTAACTCCAACCGTAACACTGAACCGAAAACTAACAGTAGCCCTAAACTTACTCCCTCAAACTAACTTCAAACCTAACCTAACCTGTAGCCTAACTCAAACCATAGACCTAACCCTAACCCTAGTCGGACACCTCAAGCTAACCCCAACCCTAACCTGACCCTGACGCTAACTCCAACCATAATACTGAACAGAAAACTAACATTAGCCCTAAACTTACTCCGTCAAATTAAGTTAAAACCTAACCTAACCTGAAGCCTAAATCAAACCATACACCTAACCCTAACCCTAGGCGGACACCTTAAGCTCAACCCCAAACCTAACCTGACCGTGACGCTTACTCCAACCGTAACAGTTAACCGAAAACTAACAGTAGCCCTAAACTTACTCCCTCAAACTAGGTTCAAACATAACCTAACCTGAAGCCTAAATCAAACCTTACACATAACCTTAACCCTAGGCGGACACCTTCAGCTCAACCCCAACCATAACCTGGCCCTGACCCTAACTCCAATCGTAACAGTTACCCGAAAACTAACAGTAGCCCTAAACTTACTCCCTCAAACTAAGTTCAAACCTAAACTAACCTGAAGCCTAAATCAAAACACACAACTAACCCTAACCCTAGACGGACACCTTAAGCTCAACCCCAACCCTAACCTGGCCCTGACACTAACTCCAACAGTAACAGTTACCCGAAAACTAAGAGTAGCCCTAAACTTACTCCCTCAAACTAAGTTCAAATCTAACCTAACCTGAAGCCTAACTCAAACCACAGACCTAACCCTAACCCTAGGCGGACACCTTAAGCTCAACCCCACCCGTAACCGGACCCTCACACTAACTCCAAAAGTAACACTGAACCAAAAACTAACAGTAGCCCTAAACTTACTCCCTCAAAATAAGTTCAAACCTAACCTAACCTGAAGCCTAAATCAAACCATACACCTAACCCTAACCCTAGGCGGACAGCTTTAGCTCAACCCCAAACCTAACCTGACCTCCAGGCTAACTCAAACCATATCACTGAAACGAAAACTAAGAGTAGTCCTAAACTTACTCGCTCAAACTAAGTTCAAACCTAACCTAACCTGAAGCCTAACTCAAACAATAGACCTAACCCTAACCCTAGGCGGACACCTTAAGCTCAACTCCAACCCTAACCTGGACCTGACGCTAACTCCAACAGTAACAGTTACCCGAAAACTAACAGTAGCCCTAAACTTACTCCCTCAAACTAACTTCAAACCTAACCTAACCTGAAGCCTAACTCAAACCATAGTCCTAACCCTAACCCTAGGCGGACACCTGAAACTCAACCACAACCCTAACCAGACCCTGACGCTATCTCCAACAGTAACACTGAACCGAAAAATAACAGTAGCCCTAAACTTACTCCCTCAAACTAAGTTCAAACCTAACCTAACCTGAAGCCTAACTCAAACCATAGACCTAACCCTAACCCTAGGCCGACACCTGAAGCTCAACCCCAAGCCTAACCTGACCCTGACGCTATCTCCAACAGTAACACTGAACCGAAAACTAACAGTAGTCCTATACTTTCTCCCTAAAACTAAGTTCAATCCTAACCTAATCTGAAGCCTAACTCAAATCACAGACCTAACCCTAAACCTAGGCGGACACCTTAAGCTCAACCCCAAACTTAACCGGACCCTAACGCTAACTCCAAACGTAACACTGAACCGAAAACTAACAGTAGCCCTAAACTTATTCCCTCAAACTAAGTTCAAACCTAAACTAACCTGAAGCCTAATTCAAACCATAGACCTAACCCTAACCCTAGGCGGACACCTGAAGCTCAACCACAACCCTAACCTGACCATGACGCTATCTCCAACCGTAACACTGAAACGAAAAATAACAGTAGCCCCAAACTTACTCCCTCAAACTAAGTTCAAACCTAACCTAACCTGAAGCCTAACTCAAACCACAGACCTAACCCTAACCCTAGGCGGACACCTTAAGCTCAACCCCAACCCTAACCTGACCCTCACGGTAACTCCAACCGTAACACTGAACCGAAAACTAACAGTAGCCCTAAACTTACGCCCTCAAACTAAGTTCAAACCTAACCTAACCTGAAACCTAACTCAAACAATAGACCTAACACTAACCCTAGGCGGACACCTTAAGCTTGACCCCAACCCTAACCTGACTCTGACGCTTACTCCAACTGTAACAGTTAACCGAAAACTAACAGTAGCCCTGAACTTACACCCTCAAACTAACTTCAAACCTAATCTAACCTGAAGCCTAACTCAAACCATAGACCTAACCCTAACCCTAGGCGGACACCTGAATCTTAATCCCAACCCTAACTTGACCATGACGCTATCTCCAACCGTAACACTGAACCGAAAACTAACAATAGCCCTAAACTTACTCCCTCAAACTAAGTTCAAACCTAACCTAACGAGAAGCCTAACTCAAACCACAGACCTAACCCTAACCCTAGGCGGACACCTTAAGCTCAACCCCAACCCTAACCTGACCCTCACGCTAACTCCAACCGTAACACTGAACCGAAAACTAACAGTAGCCCTAAACTTACTCCCTCAAAATAAGTTCAAACCTAACCTAACCTGAAGCCTAACTCAAACAATAGACCTAGCCCTAACCCTAGGCGGCCACCTTAAGCTTAACCCCAGCCCTAACATGACCCTGAGGCTAAATTCAACCGTAACACTGAACCGAAAAATACAATAGGCCTAAACTAACTCCCTCAAACTAAGTTCAAACCTAACCTAACCTGAAGCCTAACTCAAACCATAGACCTAACCCTAACCCTAGGCGGACCCCATAAGCTCAACCCCAACCCTAACCTAACCCTCACGCTAACTCCAACCGTAACACTGAACCGAAAACTAACAGTAGCCCTAAACTTACTCCCTCTAACTAAGTTCAAACCTAACCTAACCTGAAGCCTAAATCAAGTCATAGACCTAACCCTAACCCTAGGCGGACAACTTATGCTTATCCCCCAAACTAACCTGACCCTGACGCTTACTCCAACTGTAACAGTTAACCGAAAACTAACAGTAGCCCTGAACTTACACCCTCAAACTAACTTCAAACCTAATCTAACCTGAAGCCTAACTCAAACCATAGACCTAACCCTAACCCTAGGCGGACACCTGAATCTTAATCCCAACCCTAACCTGACCCTCACGCTAACTCCAACCGTAACACTGAACCGAAAACTAACAGTAGCCCTAAACTTACTCCCTCAAAATAAGTTCAAACCTAACCTAACCTGAAGCCTAACTCAAACAATAGACCTAGCCCTAACCCTAGGCGGCCACCTTAAGCTTAACCCCAGCCCTAACATGACCCTGAGGCTAAATTCAACCGTAACACTGAACCGAAAAATACAATAGGCCTAAACTAACTCCCTCAAACTAAGTTCAAACCTAACCTAACCTGAAGCCTAACTCAAACCATAGACCTAACCCTAACCCTAGGCGGACCCCATAAGCTCAAACCCAACCCTAACCTAACCCTCACGCTAACTCCAACCGTAACACTGAACCGAAAACTAACAGTAGCCCTAAACTTACTCCCTCTAACTAAGTTCAAACCTAACCTAACCTGAAGCCTAAATCAAGTCATAGACCTAACCCTAACCCTAGGCGGACAACTTATGCTTAACCCCCAAACTAACCTGACCCTGACGCTTACTCCAACTGTAACAGTTAACCGAAAACTAACAGTAGCCCTGAACTTACACCCTCAAACTAACTTCAAACCTAATCTAACCTGAAGCCTAACTCAAACCATAGACCTAACCCTAACCCTAGGCGGACACCTTAAGCTCAACCCCAACCCTAACCTGACCCTCACGCTAACTCCAACCGTAACACTGAACCGAAAACTAACAGTAGCCCTAAACTTACGCCCTCAAACTAAGTTCAAACCTAACCTAACCTGAAGCCTTACTCAAACAATAGACCTAACCCTAACCCTAGGCGGACACCTTAAGCATGACCCCAACCCTAACCTGACCCTGAGGCTAAATTCAACCATAACACTGAACTGAAAAATACAATAGGCCTAAACTTACTCCCTCAAACTAAGTTCAAACCTAACCTAACCTGAAGCCTAACTCAAACCATAGACCTAACCCTAACCCTAGGCAGATACCTGAATCTCAACCCCAACCCTAACTTGACCATGACGCTACCTCCAACCGTAACACTGAACCGAAAACTAACAGTAGCCCTAAACTTACTCCCTCAAACTAAGTTCAAACCTAACCTAACCTGAAGCCTAAATGAAACCATAGACCTAACCCTAACCCGAGGCGGACACCTTAAGCTCAACCCCAAACCTAACCTGACACTGACGCTTACTCCAACCGTAACAGTTAACCGAAAACTAACAGTAGCCCTAAACTGACTCCCTCAAACTAAGTTCAAACCTAATCTAACCTGAAGCCTAAATCAAATCATAGACCTAACCCTAACCCTAGGCGGACACCTTATGCTTAACCCCCACCCTACCCTGACCCTGACGCTTACTCCAACTGTAACAGTTACCCGAAAACTAACAGTAGCCCTAAGCTTACTCCCTCAAACTAACTTCAAACATAACCTAACCTGAAGCCTAAATCAAACCAAACACCTAACCCTAACCCTAGGCGGACACCTTAATCTCAACCTCAACCCTAACCTGGCCCTCATGCCAGCTCCAACCGAAACAGTTTCCCGAAAACTAACAGTAGCTCTAAACTTACTCCCTGATACTAAGTTCAAACCTAACCTAACCTGAAGCCTAAATGAAACCATACACCTAACCCTAACACTAGGCGGATACCTTAAGCTCAACCCCAACACTAACCTGAACTCCAGGCTAACTCCAACCATATCACTGAACCGAAAACTAAGAGTAGCCCTAAACTTACTCGCTCAAACTAAGTTCAAACCTAACCTAACCTGAAGCCTAACTCAAATCATAGACCTAACCCTAACCCTAGGCCGACACCTGAAGCTCAACCACAACCCTAACCTGACCCTGACGCTATCTCCAACCGTAACACTGAACCGAAAACTAACAGTAGTCCTAAACTTTCTCCCTAAAACTAAGTTCAAACCTAACCTAACCTGAAGCCTAACTCAAATCACAGACCTAACCCTAAACCTAGGCGGACACCTTAAGCTCAACCCCAACCATAACCGGACCCTAACGCTAACTCCAAACGTAACACTGAACCGAAACTAACAGTAGCTCTAAACTTACTCCCTCAAACTAAGTTCAATCCTAACCTAACCTGAAGCCTAAATGAAACCATAGACCTAACCCTAACCCTAGGCGGACACCTTATGCTTAAACCCCACTCTAACCTGACCCTGAGGCTTACTCCAACCGTAACAGTTAACCGAAAAATAACAGTAGTCCTAAACTTACTCCCTCAAACTAAGTTCAATCCTAACCTAACCTGAAGCCTAAATGAAACCATAGATCTAACCCTAACCCTAGGCGGAAACCTTTTGCTTAACCGCCACCCTAACCTGACCCTGACGCTTACTCCAACCGTAACAGTTAAACGAAAACTAACAGTAGTCCTAAACTTACTCCCTCAAACTAAGTTCAAACCTAACCTAACCTGAAGCCTAACTCAAACCACAGACCTAACCCTAACCCTAGGCGGACACCTTAAGCTCAACCCCAACCCTAACCTGATGCTCACGCTATCTCCAACCGTAACACTGAACCGAAAACTAACAGTAGCCCTAAACTTACTCCCTCAAACTAAGTTCAAACCTAACCTAACCTGAAGCCTAACTCAAACCACAGACCTAACCCTAACCCTAGGCGGACACCTTAAGCTCAACCCCAATCCTAACCTGACCCTCACGCTAACTCCAACCGTAACACTGAACCGAAAACTAACAGTAGCCCTAAACTTACTCCCTCAAAATAAGTTCAAACCTAACCTAACCTGAAGCCTAAATCAAACAATAGACCTAGCCCTAACCCTAGGCGGACACCTTAAGCTTAACCCCAGCCCTAACATGAACCTGAGGCTAAATCCAACCAGAACACTGAACCGAAAACTAACAGTAGCCCTAAACTTACTCCCTCAAACTAAGTTCAATCCTAACCAAACCAGAAGCCTCAATGAAACCATAGACCTAACCCTAACCCTAGGCGGACACCTTAAGCTCAACCCCAAACCTAACCTGGCCCTGACGCTAACTCCAACAGTAACAGTTACCCGAAAACTAACAGTAGCCCTAAACTTACTCCCTCAAACTAAGTTCAAACCTAACCTAACCTGAAGCCTAACTCAAACCATAGACCTAACCCTAACCCTAGGCCGACACCTGAAGCTCAACCCCAAGCCTAACCTGACCCTGACGCTATCTCCAACCGTAACACTGAACCGAAAACTAACAGTAGTCCTAAACTTTCTCCCTAAAACTAAGTTCAAACCTAACCTAACCTGAAGCCTAACTCAAATCACAGACCTAAACCTAAACCTAGGCGTAAACCTTAAGCTCAACCCCAACACTAACCTGACCCTCACGCTAACTCCAACCGTAACACTGAACCGAAAACTAACTGTAGCCCTAAACTTACGCCCTCAAACTAAGTTCAAACCTAACCTAACCTGAAGCCTAACTCAAACAATAGACCTAACCCTAACCCTAGGCGGACACCTTAAGCTTGACCCCAACCCTAACCTGACCCTGAGGCTAAATTCAACCATAACACTGAACCGAAAAATACAATAGGCCTAAACTTACTCCCTCAAACTAACTTCAAACGTAACCTAACCTGAAGCCTAACTCAAACCATAGACCTAACCCTAACCCTAGGCAGACACCTGAATCTCAACCCCAACCCTAACTTGACCATGACGCTATCTCCAACCGTAACACTGAACCGAAAACTAACAGTAGCCCTTAACTTACTCCCTCAAACTAAGTTCAAACCTAACCTAACCTGAAGCCTAAATGAAACCATAGACCTAACCCTAACCCTAGGCGGACACCTTAAGCTCAACCCCAAACCTAACCTGACCCTGACGCTTACTCCAACCGTAACAGTTAACCGAAAACTAACAGTAGCCCTAAACTGACTCGCTCAAACTAAGTTCAAACCTAATCTAACCTGAAGCCTAAATCAAATCATAGACCTAACCCTAAACCTAGGCGGACACCTTATGCTTAACCCCCACCCTACCCTGACCCTGACGCTTACTCCAACTGTAACAGTTAACCGAAAGCTAACAGTAGCCCTAAGCTTACTCCCTCAAACTAAATTCAAACCTAACCTAACCTGAAGCCTAAATCAAACCAAACACCTAACTCTAACCCTAGGCGGACACCTTAATCTCAACCCCAACCCTAACCTGGCCCTCACGCTAACTCCAACCGAAACAGTTTCCCGAAAACTAACAGTAGCCCTAAACTTACTCCCTCAAACTAAGTTCAAACCTAACCTAACCTGAAGCCTAAATCAAACCATACACCTAACCCTAACCCTAGGCGGACACCTTAAGCTCAACCCCAACCCTAACCTGACCTCCAGGCTAACTCCAACCATATCACTGAACCGAAAACTAAGAGTAGCCCTAAACTTACTCGCTCAAACTAAGTTCAAACCTAACCTAACCTGAAGCCTAACTCAAATCATAGACATAACCCTAACAATAGGCGGACACCTGAAGCTCAACCCCAACCCTAACCTGACCCTGACGCTATCTTCAACCGTAACACTGAACCGAAAACTAACAGTAGCCCTAAACTTACTCCCTCAAACTAAGTTCAACCCTAACCTAACCTGAAGCCTAACTCAAACAATAGATCTAACCCTAACCCTAGGCGGACACCTTAAGCTCAACCCCAACCCTAACCTGACCCTCACGCTAACTCCAACCGTAACACTGAACCGAAAACTAACAGTAGCCCTAAACTTACTCCCTCAAATTAAGTTCAAACCTAACCTAACCTGAAGTCTAACTCAAACAATAGACCTCACCCTAACCCTAGGCGGACACCTTAAGCTTGACCCCAACCCTAACCTGACCCTGAGGCTAAATTCAACCGTAACACTGAACCGAAAAATACAATAGGCCTAAACTTACTCCCTCAAACTAAGTTCAAACCTAACATAACCTGAAGCCTAACTCAAACCATAGACCTAACCCTAACCCTAGGCGGACCCCATAAGCTCAACCCCAACCCTAACCTAACCCTCACGCTAACTCCAACCGTAACACTGAACCGAAAACTAACAGTAGCCCTAAACTTACTCCCTCAAACTAAGTTCAAACCTAACCTAACCTGAAGCCTAAATCAAGTCATAGACCTAACCCTAACCCTAGGCGGACAACTTATGCTTAACCCACAAACTAACCTGACCGTGACGCTTACTCCAACTGTAACAGTTAACCGAAAACTAACAGTAGCCCTGAACTTACACCCTCAAACTAACTTCAAACCTAATCTAACCTGAAGCCTAACTCAAACCATAGACCTAACCCTAACCCTAGGCGGACACCTTAAGCTCAACCCCAACCCTAACCTGACCCTGACGCTATCTCCAACCATAACACTGAACCGAAAACTAACAGTAGCCCTAAACTTACTCCCTCAAACTAAGTTCAAACCTAACCTAACCTGAAGCCTAACTCAAACCACAGACCTAACCCTAACCCTAGGCGGACACATTAAGCTCAACCCCAATCCTAACCTGACCCTCACGCTAACTCCAACCGTAACACTGAACCGAAAACTAACAGTAGCCCTAAACTTACTCCCTCAAAATAAGTTCAAACCTAACCTAACCTGAAGCCTAAATCAAACAATAGACCTAGCCCTAACCCTAGGCGGACACCTTAAGCTTAACCCCATCCCTAACATGAACCTGAGGCTAAATCCAACCGGAACACTGAACCGAAAACTAACAGTAGCCCTAAACTTACTCCCTCAAACTAAGTTCAATCCTAACCAAACCAGAAGCCTCAATGAAACCATAGACCTAACCCTAACCCTAGGCGGACACCTTAAGCTCAACCCCAAACCTAACCTGGCCCTGACGCTAACTCCAACAGTAACAGTTACCCGAAAACTAACAGTAGCCCTAAACTTACTCCCTCAAACTAAGTTCAAACCTAACCTAACCTGAAGCCTAACTCAAACCATAGACCTAACCCTAACCCTAGGCCGACACCTGAAGCTCAACCCCAAGCCTAACCTGACCCTGACGCTATCTCCAACCGTAACACTGAACCGAAAACTAACAGTAGTCCTAAACTTTCTCCCTAAAACTAAGTTCAAACCTAACCTAACCTGAAACCTAACTCAAATCACAGACCTAAACCTAAACCTAGGCGTAAACCTTAAGCTCAACCCCAACACTAACCTGACCCTCACGCTTACTCCAACCGTAACACTGAACCGAAAACTAACTGTAGCCCTAAACTTACGCCCTCAAACTAAGTTCAAACCTAACCTAACCTGAAGCCTAACTCAAACAATAGACGTAACCCTAACCCTAGGCGGACACCTTAAGCTTGACCCCAACCCTAACCTGACCCTGAGGCTAAATTCAACCATAACACTGAACCGAAAAATACAATAGGCCTAAACTTACTCCCTCAAACTAAGTTCAAACCTAACCTAACCTGAAGCCTAACTCAAACCATAGACCTAACCCTAACCATAGGCAGACACCTGAATCTCAACCCCAACCCTAACTTGACCATGACGCTATCTCCAACCGTAACACTGAACCGAAAACTAACAGTAGCCCTAAACTGACTCCCTCAAACTAAGTTCAAACCTAATCTAACCTGAAGCCTAAATCAAATCATAGACCTAACCCTAACCCTAGGCGGACACCTTATGCTTAACCCCCACCCTACCCTGACCCTGACGCTTACTCCAACTGTAACAGTTAACCGAAAGCTAACAGTAGCCCTAAGCTTACTCCCTCAAACTAACTTCAAACCTAACCTAACCTGAAGCCTAAATCAAACCAAACACCTAACCCTAACCCTAGGCGGACACCTTAATCTCAACCCCAACCCTAACCTGGCCCTCATGCTAACTCCAACCGAAACAGTTTCCCGAAAAGTAACAGTAGCCCTAAACTGACTCCCTCAAACTAAGTTCAAACCTAACGTAACCTGAAGCCTAAATCAAACCATACACCTAACCCTAACCCTAGGCGGACACCTTAAGCTCAACCCCAACCCTAACCTGACCTCCAGGCTAACTCCAACCATATCACTGAACCGAAAACTAAGAGTAGCCCTAAACTTACTCGCTCAAACTAAGTTCAACCCTAACCTAACCTGAAGCCTAACTCAAACAACAGACCTCACCCTAACCCTAGGCGGACACCTTAAGCTTGACCCCAACCCAACCCTGACCCTGAGGCTAAATTCAACCGTAACACTGAACCGAAAAATACAATAGGCCTAAACTTACTCCCTCAAACTAAGTTTAAACCTAACATAACCTGAAGCCTAACTCAAACCATAGACCTAACCCTAACCCTAGGCGGACCCCATAAGCTCAACCCCAACCCTAACCTAACCCTCACGCTAACTCCAACCGTAACACTGAACCGAAAACTAACAGTAGCCCTAAACTTACTCCCTCAAACTAAGTTCAAACCTAACCTAACCTGAAGCCTATATCAAGTCATAGACCTAACCCTAACCCTAGGCGGACAACTTATGCTTAACCCCCAAACTAACCTGACCGTGACGCTTACTCCAACTGTAACAGTTAACCGAAAACTAACAGTAGCCCTGAACTTACACCCTCAAACTAACTTCAAACCTAATCTAACCTGAAGCCTAACTCAAACCATAGACCTAACCCTAACCCTAGGCGGACACCTTAAGCTCAACCCCAACCCTAACCTGAACCTGACGCTATCTCCAACCATAACACTGAACCGAAAACTAACAGTAGCCCTAAACTTACACCCTCAAACTAAGTTCAAACCTAACCTAACCTGAAGCCTAACTCAAACCACAGACCTAACCCTAACCCTAGGCGGACACCTTAAGCTCAACCCCAACCCTAACCTGACCCTCACGCTAACTCCAACCGTAACACTGAACCGAAAACTATCAGTAGCCCTAAACTTACTCCCTCAAAATAAGTTCAAACCTAACCTAACCTGAAGCCTAACTCAAACAATAGACCTAGCCCTAACCCTAGGCGGACACCTTAAGCTTAACCCCAGCCCTAACATGAACCTGAGGCTAAATCCAACCGGAACACTGAACCGAAAACTAACAGTAGCCCTAAACTTACTCCCTCAAACTAAGTTCAATCCTAACCAAACCAGAAGCCTCAATGAAACCATAGACCTAACCCTAACCCTAGGCGGACACCTTAAGCTCAACCCCAAACCTAACCTGGCCCTGACTCTAACTCCAACAGTAACAGTTACACGAAAACTAACAGTAGCCCTAAACTTACTCCCTCAAACTAAGTTCAAACCTAACCTAACCTGAAGCCTAACTCAAACCATAGACCTAACCCTAACCCTAGGCCGACACCTGAAGCTCAACCCCAAGCCTAACCTGACCCTGACGATATCTCCAACCGTAACACTAAACCGAAAACTAACAGTAGTCCTAAACTTTCTCCCTAAAACTAAGTTCAAACCTAACCTAACCTGAAGCCTAACTCAAATCACAGACCTAAACCTAAACCTAGGCGTAAACCTTAAGCTCAACCCCAACACTAACCTGACCCTCACGCTAACTCCAACCGTAACACTGAACCGAAAACTAACTGTAGCCCTAAACTTACGCCCTCAAACTAAGTTCAAACCTAACCTAACCTAAAGCCTAACTCAAACAATAGACGTAACCCTAACCCTAGGCGGACACCTTAAGCTTGACCCCAACCCTAACCTGACCCTGAGGCTAAATTCAACCATAACACTGAACCGAAAAATACAATAGGCCTAAACTTACTCCCTCAAACTAAGTTCAAACCTAACCTAACCTGAAGCCTAACTCAAACCATAGACCTAACCCTAACCATAGGCAGACACCTGAATCTCAACCCCAACCCTAACTTGACCATGACGCTATCTCCAACCGTAACACTGAACCGAAAACTAACAGTAACCCTAAACTGACTCCCTCAAACTAAGTTCAAACCTAATCTAACCTGAAGCCTAAATCAAATCATAGACCTAACCCTAACCCTAGGCGGACACCTTATGCTTAACCCCCACCCTACCCTGACCCTGACGCTTACTCCAACTGTAACAGTTAACCGAAAGCTAACAGTAGCCCTAAGCTTACTCCCTCAAACTAACTTCAAACCTAACCTAACCTGAAGCCTAAATCAAACCAAACACCTAACCCTAACCCTAGGCGGACACCTTAATCTCAACCCCAACCCTAACCTGGCCCTCATGCTAACTCCAACCGAAACAGTTTCCCGAAAAGTAACAGTAGCCCTAAACTTACTCCCTCAAACTAAGTTCAAACCTAACGTAACCTGAAGCCTAAATCAAACCATACACCTAACCCTAACCCTAGGCGGACACCTTAAGCTCAACCCCAACCCTAACCTGACCTCCAGGCTAACTCCAACCATATCACTGAACCGAAAACTAAGAGTAGCCCTAAACTTACTCGCTCAAACTAAGTTCAACCCTAACCTAACCTGAAGCCTAACTCAAACAACAGACGTCACCCTAACCCTAGGCGGACACCTTAAGCTTGACCCCAACCCAACCCTGACCCTGAGGCTAAATTCAACCGTAACACTGAACCGAAAAAATACAATAGGCCTAAACTTACTCCCTCAAACTAAGTTTAAACCTAACATAACCTGAAGCCTAACTCAAACCATAGACCTCACCCTAACCCTAGGCGGACCCCATAAGCTCAACCCCAACCCTAACCTAACCCTCACGCTAACTCCAACCGTAACACTGAACCGAAAACTAACAGTAGCCCTAAACTTACTCCCTCAAACTAAGTTCAAACCTAACCTAACCTGAAGCCTATATCAAGTCATAGACCTAACCCTAACCCTAGGCGGACAACTTATGCTTAACCCCCAAACTAACCTGACCGTGACGCTTACTCCAACTGTAACAGTTAACCGAAAACTAACAGTAGCCCTGAACTTACACCCTCAAACTAACTTCAAACCTAATCTAACCTGAAGCCTAACTCAAACCATAGACCTAACCCTAACCCTAGGCGGACACCTTAAGCTCAACCCCAACCCTAACCTGAACCTGACGCTATCTCCAACCATAACACTGAACCGAAAACTAACAGTAGCCCTAAACTTACTCCCTCAAACTAAGTTCAAACCTAACCTAACCTGAAGCCTAACTCAAACCACAGACCTAACCCTAACCCTAGGCGGACACCTTAAGCTCATCCCCAACCCTAACCTGACCCTCACGCTAACTCCAACCGTAACACTGAACCGAAAACTATCAGTAGCCCTAAACTTACTCCCTCAAAATAAGTTCAAACCTAACCTAACCTGAAGCCTAACTCAAACAATAGACCTAGCCCTAACCCTAGGCGGACACCTTAAGCTTAACCCCAGCCCTAACATGAACCTGAGGCTAAATCCAACCGGAACACTGAACCGAAAACTAACAGTAGCCCTAAACTTACTCCCTCAAACTAAGTTCAATCCTAACCAAACCAGAAGCCTCAATGAAACCATAGACCTAACCCTAACCCTAGGCGGACACCTTAAGCTCAACCCCAAACCTAACCTGGCCCTGACGCTAACTCCAACAGTAACAGTTACACGAAAACTAACAGTAGCCCTAAACTTACTCCCTCAAACTAAGTTCAAACCTAACCTAACCTGAAGCCTAACTCAAACCATAGACCTAACCCTAACCCTAGGCCGACACCTGAAGCTCAACCCCAAGCCTAACCTGACCCTGACGATATCTCCAACCGTAACACTAAACCGAAAACTAACAGTAGTCCTAAACTTTCTCCCTAAAACTAAGTTCAAACCTAACCTAACCTGAAGCCTAACTCAAATCACAGACCTAAACCTAAACCTAGGCGTAAACCTTAAGCTCAACCCCAACACTAACCTGACCCTCACGCTAACTCCAACCGTAACACTGAACCGAAAACTAACAGTAGCCCTAAACTTACGCCCTCAAACTAAGTTCAAACCTAACCTAACCTGAAGCCTAACTCAAACCACAGACCTAACCCTAACACTAGGCGGACACCTTAAGCTCAACCCCAACACTAACCTGACCCTCACGCTATCTCCAATCGTAACACTGAACCGAAAACTAACAGTACCCCAAACTTACTCCCTCAAACTAAGTTCAAACCCAACCTAACCTGAAGCCTAACTCAAACCACAGACCTAACCCTAACCTTAGGCGGACACCTTAAGCTCAACCGCAACACTAACCTGACCCTCACGCTAACTCCAACCGTAACACTGAAAGAAAACTAACAGTAGCCCTAAACTTACGCCCTCAAACTAAGTTCAAACCTAACCTAACCTGAAGCCTAACTCAAACAATAAACCTAACCCTAACCCTAGGCGGACACCTTAAGCTTGACCCTAACCCTAACCTGACCCTGAGGCTAAATTCAACCATAACACTGAACCGAAAAATACAATAGGCCTAAACTTACTCCCTCAAACTAAGTTCAAACCTAACCTAACCTGAAGCCTAACTCAAACCATAGACCTAACCCTAACCCTAGGCAGACACCTGAATCTCAACCCCAACACTAACTTGACCATGACGCTATCTCCAAACGTAACACTGAACCGAAAACTAACAGTAGCCCTAAACTTACTCCCTCAAACTAAGTTCAAACCTAACCTAACCTGAAGCCTAAATGAAACCATAGACCTAACCCTAACCCTAGGCGGACACCTTAAGCTCAACCCCAAACCTAACCTGACGCTGACGATTACTCCAACCGTAACAGTTAACCGAAAACTAACAGTAGCCCTAAACTGACTCCCTCAAACTAAGTTCAAACCTAATCTAACCTGAAGCCTAAATCAAATCATAGACCTAACCCTAACCCTAGGCGGACACCTTATGCTTAACCCCCACCCTACCCTGACCATGACGTTTACTCCAACTGTAACAGTTAACCGAAAACTAACAGTAGCCCTAAGCTTACTCCCTCAAACTAACTTCAAACCTAACCTAACCTGAAGCCTAAATCAAACCAAACACCTAACCCTAACCCTAGGCGGACACCTTAATATCAACCCCAACCCTAACCTGGCCCTCACGCTAACTCCAACCGAAACAGTTTCCCGAAAACTAACAGTAGCCCTAAACTTACTCCCTCAAACTAAGTTCAAACCTAACCTAACCTGAAGCCTAAATCAAACCATACACCTAACCCTAACTCTAGTCGGACACCTTAAGCTCAACCCCAACCCTAACCTGACCTCCAGGCTAACTCCAACCATATCACTGAACCGAAAACTAAGAGTAGCCCTAAACTTACTCGCTCAAACTAAGTTCAAACCTAACCTAACCTGAAGCCTAACTCAAATCATAGACATAACCCTAACAATAGGCGGACACCTGAAGCTCAACCCCAACCCTAACCTGACCCTGACGCTATCTCCAACCGTAACACTGAACCGAAAACTAACAGTAGCCCTAAACTTACTCCCTCAAACTATGTTCAACCCTAACCTAACCTGAAGCCTAACTCAAACAATAGACCTAACCCTAACCCTAGGCGGACACCTTAAGCTCAACCCCAACCCTAACCTGACCCTCACGCTAACTCCAACCATAACACTGAACCGGAAACTAACAGTAGCCCTATACTTGCTCCCTCAAACTAAGTTCAAACCTAACCTAACCTGAAGCCTAACTCAAACAATAGACCTAACTCTAACCCTAGGCGGACACCTTAAGCTTGACCCCAACCCTAACCTGACCCTGAGGCTAAATTCAACCGTAACACTGAACCGAAAAATACAATAGGCCTAAACTTACTCCCTCAAACTAAGTTCAAACCTAACATAACCTGAAGCCTAACTCAAACCATAGACCTAACCCTAACCCTAGGCGGACCCCATAAGCTCAACCCCAACCCTAACCTAACCCTCACGCTAACTCCAACCGTAACACTGAACCGAAAACTAACAGTAGCCCTAAACTTACTCCCTCAAACTAAGTTCAAACCTAACCTAACCTGAAGCCTAAATCAAGTCATAGACCTAACCCTAACCCTAGGCGGACAACTTATGCTTAACCCACAAACTAACCTGACCGTGACGCTTACTCCAACTGTAACAGTTAACCGAAAACTAACAGTAGCCCTGAACTTACACCCTCAAACTAACTTCAAACCTAATCTAACCTGAAGCCTAACTCAAACCATAGACCTAACCCTAACCCTAGGCGGACACCTTAAGCTCAACCCCAACCCTAACCTGACCCTGACGCTATCTCCAACCATAACACTGAACCGAAAACTAACAGTAGCCCTAAACTTACTCCCTCAAACTAAGTTCAAACCTAACCTAACCTGAAGCCTAACTCAAACCACAGACCTAACCCTAACCCTAGGCGGACACCTTAAGCTCAACCCCCATCCTAACCTGACCCTCACGCTAACTCAAACCGTAACACTGAACCGAAAACTAACAGTAGCCCTAAACTTACTCCCTCAAAATAAGTTCAAACCTAACCTAACCTGAAGCCTAACTCAAACAATAGACCTAGCCCTAACCCAAGGCGGACACCTTAAGCTTAACCCCAGCCCTAACATGAACCTGAGGCTAAATCCAACCGGAACACTGAACCGAAAACTAACAGTAGCCCTAAACTTACTCCCTCAAACTAAGTTCAATCCTAACCAAACCAGAAGCCTCAATGAAACCATAGACCTAACCCTAACCCTAGGCGGACACCTTAAGCTCAACCCCAAACCTAACCTGGCCCTGACGCTAACTCCAACAGTAACAGTTACCCGAAAACTAACAGTAGCCCTAAACTTACTCCCTCAAACTAAGTTCAAACCTAACCTAACCTGAAGCCTAACTCAAACCATAGACCTAACCCTAACCCTAGGCCGACACCTGAAGCTCAACCCCAAGCATAACCTGACCCTGACGCTATCTCCAACCGTAACACTGAACCGAAAACTAACAGTAGTCCTAAACTTTCTCCCTAAAACTAAGTTCAAACCTAACCTAACCTGAATCCTAACTAAAATCACAGACCTAAACCTAAACCTAGGCGTAAACCTTAAGCTCAACCCCAACACTAACCTGACCCTCACGCTAACTCCAACCGTAACACTGAACAGAAAACTAACTGTAGCCCTAAACTTACGCCCTCAAACTAAGTTCAAACCTAACCTAACCTGATGCCTAACTCAAACAATAGACCTAACCCTAACCCGAGGCGGACACCTTAAGCTCAACCCCAAACCTAACCTGACCCTGACGCTTACTCCAACCGTAACAGTTAACCGAAAACTAACAGTAGCCCTAAACTGACTCCCTCAAACTAAGTTCAAACCTAATCTAACCTGAAGCCTAAATCAAATCATAGACCTAACCCTAACCCTAGGCGGACACCTTATGCTTAACCCCCACCCTACCCTGACCCTGACGCTTACTCCAACTGTAACAGTTAACCGAAAGCTAACAGTAGCCCTAAGCTTACTCCCTCAAACTAACTTCAAACCTAACCTAACCTGAAGCCTAAATCAAACCAAACACCTAACCCTAACCCTAGGCGGACACCTTAATCTCAACCCCAAACCTAACCTGGCCCTCACGCTAACTCCAACCGAAACAGTTTCCCGAAAACTAACAGTAGCCCTAAACTTACTCCCTCAAACTAAGTTCAAACCCAACGTAGCCTGAAGCCTAAATCAAACCATACACCTAACCCTAACCCTAGGCGGACACCTTAAGCTCAACCCCAACCCTAACCTGACCTCCAGGCTAACTCCAACCATATCACTGAACCGAAAACTAAGAGTAGCCCTAAACTTACTCGCTCAAACTAAGTTCAACCCTAACCTAACCTGAAGCCTAACTCAAACAACAGACCTCACCCTAACCCTAGGCGGACACCTTAAGCTTGACCCCAACCCTAACCTGACCCTGAGGCTAAATTCAACCGTAAAACTGAACCGAAAAATACAATAGGCCTAAACTTACTCCCTCAAACTAAGTTCAAACCTAACCTAACCTGAAGCCTAACTCAAACAATAGACCTCACCCTAACCCTAGGCGGACACCTTAAGCTTGACCCCATCCCTAACATGACCCTGAGGCTAAATTCAACCGTAACACTGAACCGAAAAATACAATAGGCCTAAACTTACTCCCTCAAACTAAGTTCAAACCTAACATAACCTGAAGCCTAACTCAAACCATAGACCTAACCCTAACCCTAGGCGGACCCCATAAGCTCAACCCCAACCCTAACCTAACCCTCACGATAACTCCAACCGTAACACTGAACCGAAAACTAACAGTAGCCCTAAACTTACTCCCTCAAACTAAGTTCAAACCTAACCTAACCTGAAGCCTAACTCAAACCACAGACCTAACCCTAACCCTAGGCGGACACCTTAAGCTCAACCCCAACACTAACCTGACCCTCACGCTATCTCCAATCGTAACACTGAACCGAAAACTAACAGTACCCCAAACTTACTCCCTCAAACTAAGTTCAAACCCAACCTAACCTGAAGCCTAACTCAAACCACAGACCTAACCCTAACCTTAGGCGGACACCTTAAGCTCAACCCCAACACTAACCTGACCCTCACGCTAACTCCAACCGTAACACTGAAAGAAAACTAACAGTAGCCCTAAACTTACGCCCTCAAACTAAGTTCAAACCTAACCTAACCTGAAGCCTAACTCAAACAATAGACCTAGCCCTAACCCTAGGCGGACACCTTAAGCTTAACCCCAGCCCTAACATGAACCTGAGGCTAAATCCAACCGGAACACTGAACCGAAAACTAACAGTAGCCCTAAACTTACTCCCTCAAACTAAGTTCAATCCTAACCAAACCAGAAGCCTCAATGAAACCATAGACCTAACCCTAACCCTAGGCGGACACCTTAAGCTCAACCCCAAACCTAACCTGGCCCTGACTCTAACTCCAACAGTAACAGTTACACGAAAACTTACAGTAGCCCTAAACTTACTCCCTCAAACTAAGTTCAAACCTAACCTAACCTGAAGCCTAACTCAAACCATAGACCTAACCCTAACCCTAGGCCGACACCTGAAGCTCAACCCCAAGCCTAACCTGACCCTGACGATATCTCCAACCGTAACACTAAACCGAAAACTAACAGTAGTCCTAAACTTTCTCCCTAAAACTAAGTTCAAACCTAACCTAACCTGAAGCCTAACTCAAATCACAGACCTAAACCTAAACCTAGGCGTAAACCTTAAGCTCAACCCCAACACTAACCTGACCCTCACGCTAACTCCAACCGTAACACTGAACCGAAAACTAACTGTAGCCCTAAACTTACGCCCTCAAACTAAGTTCAAACCTAACCTAACCTAAAGCCTAACTCAAACAATAGACGTAACCCTAACCCTAGGCGGACACCTTAAGCTTGACCCCAACCCTAACCTGACCCTGAGGCTAAATTCAACCATAACACTGAACCGAAAAATACAATAGGCCTAAACTTACTCCCTCAAACTAAGTTCAAACCTAACCTAACCTGAAGCCTAACTCAAACCATAGACCTAACCCTAACCATAGGCAGACACCTGAATCTCAACCCCAACCCTAACTTGACCATGACGCTATCTCCAACCGTAACACTGAACCGAAAACTAACAGTAGCCCTAAACTGACTCCCTCAAACTAAGTTCAAACCTAATCTAACCTGAAGCCTAAATCAAATCATAGACCTAACCCTAACCCTAGACGGACACCTTATGCTTAACCCCCACCCTACCCTGACCCTGACGCTTACTCCAACTGTAACAGTTAACCGAAAGCTAACAGTAGCCCTAAGCTTACTCCCTCAAACTAACTTCAAACCTAACCTAACCTGAAGCCTAAATCAAACCAAACACCTAACCCTAACCCTAGGCGGACACCTTAATCTCAACCCCAACCCTAACCTGGCCCTCATGCTAACTCCAACCGAAACAGTTTCCCGAAAACTAACAGTAGCCCTAAACTTACTCCCTCAAACTAAGTTCAAACCTAACGTAACCTGAAGCCTAAATCAAACCATACACCTAACCCTAACCCTAGGCGGACACCTTAAGCTCAACCCCAACCCTAACCTGACCTCCAGGCTAACTCCAACCATATCACTGAACCGAGAACTAAGAGTAGCCCTAAACTTACTCGCTCAAACTAAGTTCAACCCTAACCTAACCTGAAGCCTAACTCAAACAACAGACCTCACCCTAACCCTAGGCGGACACCTTAAGCTTGACCCCAACCCAACCCTGACCCTGAGGCTAAATTCAACCGTAACACTGAACCGAAAAATACAATAGGCCTAAACTTACTCCCTCAAACTAAGTTTAAACCTAACATAACCTGAAGCCTAACTCAAACCATAGACCTAACCCTAACCCTAGGCGGACCCCATAAGCTCAACCCCAACCCTAACCTAACCCTCACGCTAACTCCAACCGTAACACTGAACCGAAAACTAACAGTAGCCCTAAACTTACTCCCTCAAACTAAGTTCAAACCTAACCTAACCTGAAGCCTATATCAAGTCATAGACCTAACCCTAACCCTAGGCGGACAACTTATGCTTAACCCCCAAACTAACCTGACCGTGAGGCTTACTCCAACTGTAACAGTTAACCGAAAACTAACAGTAGCCCTGAACTTACACCCTCAAACTAACTTCAAACCTAATCTAACCTGAAGCCTAACTCAAACCATAGACCTAACCCTAACCCTAGGCGGACACCTTAAGCTCAACCCCAACCCTAACCTGAACCTGACGCTATCTCCAACCATAACACTGAACCGAAAACTAACAGTAGCCCTAAACTTACTCCCTCAAACTAAGTTCAAACCTAACCTAACCTGAAGCCTAACTCAAACCACAGACCTAACCCTAACCCTAGGCGGACACCTTAAGCTCATCCCCAACCCTAACCTGACCCTCACGCTAACTCCAACCGTAACACTGAACCGAAAACTATCAGTAGCCCTAAACTTACTCCCTCAAAATAAGTTCAAACCTAACCTAACCTGAAGCCTAACTCAAACAATAGACCTAGCCCTAACCCTAGGCGGACACCTTAAGCTTAACCCCAGCCCTAACATGAACCTGAGGCTAAATCCAACCGGAACACTGAACCGAAAACTAACAGTAGCCCTAAACTTACTCCCTCAAACTAAGTTCAATCCTAACCAAACCAGAAGCCTCAATGAAACCATAGACCTAACCCTAACCCTAGGCGGACACCTTAAGCTCAACCCCAAACCTAACCTGGCCCTGACGCTAACTCCAACAGTAACAGTTACACGAAAACTAACAGTAGCCCTAAACTTACTCCCTCAAACTAAGTTCAAACCTAACCTAACCTGAAGCCTAACTCAAACCATAGACCTAACCCTAACCCTAGGCCGACACCTGAAGCTCAACCCCAAGCCTAACCTGACCCTGACGATATCTCCAACCGTAACACTAAACCGAAAACTAACAGTAGTCCTAAACTTTCTCCCTAAAACTAAGTTCAAACCTAACCTAACCTGAAGCCTAACTCAAATCACAGACCTAAACCTAAACCTAGGCGTAAACCTTAAGCTCAACCCCAACACTAACCTGACCCTCACGCTAACTCCAACCGTAACACTGAACCGAAAACTAACAGTAGCCCTAAACTTACGCCCTCAAACTAAGTTCAAACCTAACCTAACCTGAAGCCTAACTCAAACCACAGACCTAACCCTAACACTAGGCGGACACCTTAAGCTCAACCCCAACACTAACCTGACCCTCACGCTATCTCCAATCGTAACACTGAACCGAAAACTAACAGTACCCCAAACTTACTCCCTCAAACTAAGTTCAAACCCAACCTAACCTGAAGCCTAACTCAAACCACAGACCTAACCCTAACCTTAGGCGGACACCTTAAGCTCAACCGGAACACTAACCTGACCCTCACGCTAACTCCAACCGTAACACTGAAAGAAAACTAACAGTAGCCCTAAACTTACGCCCTCAAACTAAGTTCAAACCTAACCTAACCTGAAGCCTAACTCAAACAATAAACCTAACCCTAACCCTAGGCGGACACCTTAAGCTTGACCCTAACCCTAACCTGACCCTGAGGCTAAATTCAACCATAACACTGAACCGAAAAATACAATAGGCCTAAACTTACTCCCTCAAACTAAGTTCAAACCTAACCTAACCTGAAGCCTAACTCAAACCATAGACCTAACCCTAACCCTAGGCAGACACCTGAATCTCAACCCCAACACTAACTTGACCATGACGCTATCTCCAAACGTAACACTGAACCGAAAACTAACAGTAGCCCTAAACTTACTCCCTCAAACTAAGTTCAAACCTAACCTAACCTGAAGCCTAAATGAAACCATAGACCTAACCCTAACCCTAGGCGGACACCTTAAGCTCAACCCCAAACCTAACCTGACGCTGACGATTACTCCAACCGTAACATTTAACCGAAAACTAACAGTAGCCCTAAACTGACTCCCTCAAACTAAGTTCAAACCTAATCTAACCTGAAGCCTAAATCAAATCATAGACCTAACCCTAACCCTAGGCGGACACCTTATGCTTAACCCCCACCCTACCCTGACCATGACGCTTACTCCAACTGTAACAGTTAACCGAAAACTAACAGTAGCCCTAAGCTTACTCCCTCAAACTAACTTCAAACCTAACCTAACCTGAAGCCTAAATCAAACCAAACACCTAACCCTAACCCTAGGCGGACACCTTAATATCAACCCCAACCCTAACCTGGCCCTCACGCTAACTCCAACCGAAACAGTTTCCCGAAAACTAACAGTAGCCCTAAACTTACTCCCTCAAACTAAGTTCAAACCTAACCTAACCTGAAGCCTAAATCAAACCATACACCTAACCCTAACTCTAGTCGGACACCTTAAGCTCAACCCCAACCCTAACCTGACCTCCAGGCTAACTCCAACCATATCACTGAACCGAAAACTAAGAGTAGCCCTAAACTTACTCGCTCAAACTAAGTTCAAACCTAACCTAACCTGAAGCCTAACTCAAATCATAGACATAACCCTAACAATAGGCGGACACCTGAAGCTCAACCCCAACCCTAACCTGACCCTGACGCTATCTCCAACCGTAACACTGAACCGAAAACTAACAGTAGCCCTAAACTTACTCCCTCAAACTATGTTCAACCCTAACCTAACCTGAAGCCTAACTCAAACAATAGACCTAACCCTAACCCTAGGCGGACACCTTAAGCTCAACCCCAACCCTAACCTGACCCTCACGCTAACTCCAACCATAACACTGAACCGGAAACTAACAGTAGCCCTATACTTGCTCCCTCAAACTAAGTTCAAACCTAACCTAACCTGAAGCCTAACTCAAACAATAGACCTAACTCTAACCCTAGGCGGACACCTTAAGCTTGACCCCAACCCTAACCTGACCCTGAGGCTAAATTCAACCGTAACACTGAACCGAAAAATACAATAGGCCTAAACTTACTCCCTCAAACTAAGTTCAAACCTAACATAACCTGAAGCCTAACTCAAACCATAGACCTAACCCTAACCCTAGGCGGACCCCATAAGCTCAACCCCAACCCTAACCTAACCCTCACGCTAACTCCAACCGTAACACTGAACCGAAAACTAACAGTAGCCCTAAACTTACTCCCTCAAACTAAGTTCAAACCTAACCTAACCTGAAGCCTAAATCAAGTCATAGACCTAACCCTAACCCTAGGCGGACAACTTATGCTTAACCCACAAACTAACCTGACCGTGACGCTTACTCCAACTGTAACAGTTAACCGAAAACTAACAGTAGCCCTGAACTTACACCCTCAAACTAACTTCAAACCTAATCTAACCTGAAGCCTAACTCAAACCATAGACCTAACCCTAACCCTAGGCGGACACCTTAAGCTCAACCCCAAACCTAACCTGACCCTGACGCTATCTCCAACCATAACACTGAACCGAAAACTAACAGTAGCCCTAAACTTACTCCCTCAAACTAAGTTCAAACCTAACCTAACCTGAAGCCTAACTCAAACCACAGACCTAACCCTAACCCTAGGCGGACACCTTAAGCTCAACCCCCATCCTAACCTGACCCTCACGCTAACTCCAACCGTAACACTGAACCGAAAACTAACAGTAGCCCTAAACTTACTCCCTCAAAATAAGTTCAAACCTAACCTAACCTGAAGCCTAACTCAAACAATAGACCTAGCCCTAACCCAAGGCGGACACCTTAAGCTTAACCCCAGCCCTAACATGAACCTGAGGCTAAATCCAACCGGAACACTGAACCGAAAACTAACAGTAGCCCTAAACTTACTCCCTCAAACTAAGTTCAATCCTAACCAAACCAGAAGCCTCAATGAAACCATAGACCTAACCCTAACCCTAGGCGGACACCTTAAGCTCAACCCCAAACCTAACCTGGCCCTGACGCTAACTCCAACAGTAACAGTTACCCGAAAACTAACAGTAGCCCTAAACTTACTCCCTCAAACTAAGTTCAAACCTAACCTAACCTGAAGCCTAACTCAAACCATAGACCTAACCCTAACCCTAGGCCGACACCTGAAGCTCAACCCCAAGCCTAACCTGACCCTGACGCTATCTCCAACCGTAACACTGAACCGAAAACTAACAGTAGTCCTAAACTTTCTCCCTAAAACTAAGTTCAAACCTAACCTAACCTGAATCCTAACTAAAATCACAGACCTAAACCTAAACCTAGGCGTAAACCTTAAGCTCAACCCCAACACTAACCTGACCCTCACGCTAACTCCAACCGTAACACTGAACCGAAAACTAACTGTAGCCCTAAACTTACGCCCTCAAACTAGGTTCAAACCTAACCTAACCTGAAGCCTAACTCAAACAATAGACCTAACCCTAACCCGAGGCGGACACCTTAAGCTCAACCCCAAACCTAACCTGACCCTGACGCTTACTCCAACCGTAACAGTTAACCGAAAACTAACAGTAGCCCTAAACTGACTCCCTCAAACTAAGTTCAAACCTAATCTAACCTGAAGCCTAAATCAAATCATAGACCTAACCCTAACCCTAGGCGGACACCTTATGCTTAACCCCCACCCTACCCTGACCCTGACGCTTACTCCAACTGTAACAGTTAACCGAAAGCTAACAGTAGCCCTAAGCTTACTCCCTCAAACTAACTTCAAACCTAACTTAACCTGAAGCCTAAATCAAACCAAACACCTAACCCTAACCCTAGGCGGACACCTTAATCTCAACCCCAACCCTAACCTGGCCCTCACGCTAACTCCAACCGAAACAGTTTCCCGAAAACTAACAGTAGCCCTAAACTTACTCCCTCAAACTAAGTTCAAACCCAACGTAGCCTGAAGCCTAAATCAAACCATACACCTAACCCTAACCCTAGGCGGACACCTTAAGCTCAACCCCAACCCTAACCTGACCTCCAGGCTAACTCCAACCATATCACTGAACCGAAAACTAAGAGTAGCCCTAAACTTACTCGCTCAAACTAAGTTCAACCCTAACCTAACCTGAAGCCTAACTCAAACAACAGACCTCACCCTAACCCTAGGCGGACACCTTAAGCTTGACCCCAACCCTAACCTGACCCTGAGGCTAAATTCAACCGTAACACTGAACCGAAAAATACAATAGGCCTAAACTTACTCCCTCAAACTAAGTTCAAACCTAACCTAACCTGAAGCCTAACTCAAACAATAGACCTCACCCTAACCCTAGGCGGACACCTTAAGCTTGACCCCATCCCTAACATGACCCTGAGGCTAAATTCAACCGTAACACTGAACCGAAAAATACAATAGGCCTAAACTTACTCCCTCAAACTAAGTTCAAACCTAACATAACCTGAAGCCTAACTCAAACCATAGACCTAACCCTAACCCTAGGCGGACCCCATAAGCTCAACCCCAACCCTAACCTAACCCTCACGATAACTCCAACCGTAACACTGAACCGAAAACTAACAGTAGCCCTAAACTTACTCCCTCAAACTAAGTTCAAACCTAACCTAACCTGAAGCCTAACTCAAACCACAGACCTAACCCTAACCCTAGGTGGACACCTTAAGCTCAACCCCAACACTAACCTGACCCTCACGCTATCTCCAATCGTAACACTGAACCGAAAACTAACAGTACCCCAAACTTACTCCCTCAAACTAAGTTCAAACCCAACCTAACCTGAAGCCTAACTCAAACCACAGACCTAACCCTAACCTTAGGCGGACACCTTAAGCTCAACCCCAACACTAACCTGACCCTCACGCTAACTCCAACCGTAACACTGAAAGAAAACTAACAGTAGCCCTAAACTTACGCCCTCAAACTAACTTCAAACCTAACCTAACCTGAAGCCTAAATCAAACCAATCACCTAACCCTAACCATAGGCGGACACCTTAAGCTCAATCCCAACCCTAACCTGACCTCCAGGCTAACTCCAACCATATCACTGAACCAAAAACTAAGAGTAGCCGTGAACTTACTCGCTCAAACTAAGTTCAAACCTAATCTAACCTGAAGCCTAAATCAAATCATAGACCGAACCCTAACCCTAGGCGGACACCTTATTCTTAACCCCCACCCTACCCTGACCCTGACGCTTACTCCAACTGTAACAGTTAACCGAAAGCTAACAGTAGCCCTAAGCTTACTCCCTCAAACTAACTTCAAACCTAACCTAACCTGAAGCCTAAATCAAACCAAACACCTAACCCTAACCCTAGGCGGACACCTTAATCTCAACCCAGCCCTAACCTGGCCCTCACGCTAACTCCAACCGAAACAGTTCCCCGAAAACTAACAGTAGCCCTAAACTTACTCCCTCAAACTAAGTTCAAACCTAACCTAACCTGAAGCCTAAATCAAACCATACACCTAACCCTAACCCTAGGCGGACACCTTAAGCTCAACCCCAACCCTAACCTGACCTCCAGGCTAACTCCAACCATATCACTGAACCGAAAACTAAGAGTAGCCCTAAACTTACTCGCTCAAACTAAGTTCAAACCTAACCTAACCTGAAGCCTAACTCAAATCATAGACATAACCCTAACAATAGGCGGACACCTGAAGCTCAACCCCAACCCTAACCTGACCCTGACGCTATCTCCAACCGTAACACTGAACCGAAAAATAACAGTAGCCCTAAACTTACTCCCTCAAACTAAGTTCAACCCTAACCTAACCTGAAGCCTAACTCAAACAATAGACCTAACCCTAACCCTAGGCGGACACCTTAAGCTCAACACCAACCCTAACCTGACCCTCACGCTAACTCCAACCGTAACACTGAACCGAAAACTAACTAGTAGCCCTAAACTTACTCCCTCAAACTAAGTTCAAACCTAACCTAACCTGAAGCCTAACTCAAACAATAGACCTCACCCTAACCCTAGGCGGACACCTTAAGCTTAACCCCAACCCTAACCTGACCCTGAGGCTAAATTCAACCGTAACACTGAACCGAAAAATACAATAGGCCTAAACTTACTCCCTCAAACTAAGTTCAAACCTAACATAACCTGAAGCCTAACTCAAACCATAGACCTAACCCTAACCCTAGGCGGACCCCATAAGCTCAACCCCAACCCTAAGCTAACCCTCACGCTAACTCCAACCGTAACACTGAACCGAATACTAACAGTAGCCCTAAACTTACTCCCTCAAACTAAGTTCAAACCTAACCTAACCTGAAGCCTAAATCAAGTCATAGACCTAACCCTAACCCTAGGCGGACAACTTATGCTTAACCCCCAAACTAACCTGACCGTGACGCTTACTCCAACTGTAACAGTTAACCGAAAACTAACAGTAGCCCTGAACTTACACCCTCAAACTAACTTCAAACCTAATCTAACCTGAAGCCTAACTCAAACCATAGACCTAACCCTAACCCTAGGCGGACACCTTAAGCTCAACCCCAACCCTAACCTGACCCTGACGCTATCTCCAACCATAACACTGAACCGAAAACTAACAGTAGCCCTAAACTTACTCCCTCAAACTAAGTTCAAACCTAACCTAACCTGAAGCCTAACTCAAACCACAGACCTAACCCTAACCCTAGGCGGACACCTTAAGCTCAACCCCAACACTAACCTGACCCTCACGCTAACTCCAACCGTAACACTGAACCGAAAACTAACAGTAGCCCTAAACTTACGCCCTCAAACTAAGTTCAAACCTAACCTATCCTGAAGCCTAACTCAAACAATAGACCTAACCCTAACCCTAGGCGGACACCTTAAGCTTGACCCCAACCCTAACCTGACCCTGAGGCTAAATTCAACCATAACACTGAACCGAAAAATACAATAGGCCTAAACTTACTCCCTCAAACTAAGTTCAAACCTAACCTAACCTGAAGCCTAAATGAAACCATAGACCTAACCCTAACCCTAGGCGGCCACCTTAAGCTCAACCCCAAACCTAACCTGACCCTGACGCTTACTTCAACTGTAACAGTTAACCGAAAACTAACAGCAGCCCTAAACTGACTCCGTCAAACTAAGTTCAAACCTAATCTAACCTGAAGCCTAAATCAAATCATAGACCTGACCCTAACCCTACGCGGACACCTTATGCTTAACCCCCACCCTACCCTGACCCTGACGCTTACTCCAACTGTAACAGTTAACCGAAAACTAACAGTAGCCCTAAACTTACTCCCTCAAACTAACTTCAAACCTAACCTAACCTGAAGCCTAAATCAAACCAATCACCTAACCCTAACCCTAGGCGGACACCTTAAGCTCAATCCCAACACTAACCTGACCTCCAGGTTAACTCCATCCATATCACTGAACCAAAAACTAAGAGTAGCCGTGAACTTACTCGCTCAAACTAAGTTCAAACCTAATCTAACCTGAAGGCTAAATCAAATCATAGACCTAATCCTAACCCTAGGCGGACACCTTAAGCTTAACCCCAGCCCTAACATGAACCTGAGGCTAAATCCAACCGGAACACTGAACCGAAAACTAACAGTAGCCCTAAACTTACTCCCTCAAACTAAGTTCAATCCTAACCAAACCAGAAGCCTCAATGAAACCATAGACCTAACCCTAACCCTAGGCGGACACCTTAAGCTTAACCCCAAACTAACCTGACCCTGACGCTAACTCCAACTGTAACAGTTAACCGAAAACTAACAGTAGCCCTGAACTTACACCCTCAAACTAACTTCAAACCTAATCTAACCTGAAGCCTAACTCAAACCATAGACCTAACCCTAACCCTAGGCGGACACCTTAAGCTCAACCCCAAGCCTAACCTGACCCTGATGCTATCTCCAACCATAACACTGAACCGAAAACTAACAGTAGCCCTAAACTTACTCCCTCAAACTGAGTTCAAACCAACCTAACCTGAAGCCTAACTCAAACCACAGACCTATCCCTAACCCTAGGCGGACACCTTAAGCTTAACCCCAACCCTAACCTGACCCTCACGCTAACTCCAACCGTAACACTGAACCGAAAACTAACAGTAGCCCTAAACTTACTCCCTCAAACTAACTTCAAACCTAACCTAACCTGAAGTGTAAATTAAACCATACACCTAACCCTAACCATAGGCGGACACCTTAATCTCAACGCCAAACCTAACCTTGCCCTGACGCTAACTCCAACCATTACAGTTTCCCGAAAACTAACAGTAGCCCTAAACTTACTCCCTCAAACTAAGTTCAAACCTAACCTAACCTTAAGCCTAAATGAAACCATACACCTAACCCTAACCCTAGGCGGACACCTTAATCTCAACCCCAACCCGAACTTGCCCTGACGCTAACTCCAACCATAAGAGTTCCCGAAAACTAACAGTAGCCCTAAACTTACTCCCTCAAACTAAGTTCAATCCTAACCTAACCTGAAGCCTAAATGAAACCATAGACCTAACCCTAACCCTAGGCGGACACCTTATGCTTAACCCCCACCCTAACCTGACCCTGACGCTTACTCCAACTGTAACAGTTAACCGAAAACTAACAGTAGTCCTAAACTTATTCCCTGAAACTAACTTCAAACCTAACCTAAGCTGAAGCCGAAATCAAACCATACACCTAACCCTAACCCTAGGCGGACACCTTAATCTCAACCCCAACCCTAACCTTGCCCTGACGCTAACTCCAACCATAACAGTTTCCCGAAAACTAACAGTAGCCCTAAACTTACTCCCTCAAACTAAGTTAAAACCTAACCTGACCTGATGCCTAACTCATACCACAGACCTAACCCTAACCCTAGGCGGACATCTTAAGCTCAACCCCAACCCTAACCGGACACTCACGCTAACTCCAAAAGTAACACTGAATCAAAAACTAACAGTAGCCCTAAACTTACTCCCTCAAACTAAGTTCAAACCTAACCTAACCTGAAGCCTAAATCAAACCATACACCTAACCCTAACCCTAGGCGGACACCTTTAGCTCAACCCCAACCTTAACCTGACCTCCAGGCTAACTCCAACCATATCACTGAACCGAAAACTAAGAGTAGCCCTAAACTTACTCGCTCAAACTAAGTTCAAAACTAACCTAACCTGAAGCCTAACTCAAATCATAGACATAACCCTAACAATAGGCGGACACCTGAAGCTCAACCCCAACCCTAACCTGACCCTGACGCTATCTCCAACCGTAACAGTTACCCGAAAATTAACAATAGCCCTAAACTTACTCACTCAAACTAAGTTCAAACGTAAACTAACCTGAAGCCTAAATCAAACCACAGACCTAACCCTAACCCTAGGTGGACACATTAAGCTCAACTCCAACCCTAACCCGACCCTGACGCTATCTCCAACCGTAACACTGAACCGAAAACTAACAGTAGCCCTAAACTTACTCCCTCAAACTAAGTTCAATCCTAACCTAACCTGAAGCCTAAATGAAACCATAGACCTAACTCTAACCCTAGGCGGAAACCTTATGCTTAACCCCCACCCTAACCTGACCCTGAGGCTTACTCCAACCGTAACAGTTAAACGAAAACTAACAGTAGCCCTAAACTTACTCCCTCAAACTAAGTTCAAACCTAACCTAACCTGAAGCCTAAATCAAACCATAAACCTAACCCTAAACCTAGGCAGACACCTTAAGCTCAACCCCAAACCTAACCTGACCCTGGCGCTTTCTCCAACGGTAACAGTTAACCGAAAACTAACAGTAGCCCTAAACTGACTCCCTCAAACTAAGTTCAAACCTAACCTAACCTGAAGCCTAACTCAAACCATAGACCTAACCCTAACCCTAGGCGGACACCTCAAGCTAACCCCAACCCTAACCTGACCCTGACGCTAACTCCAACCATAATACTGAACAGAAAACTAACAGTAGCCCTAAACTTACTGCCTCAAACAAAGTTCAAACCTAACCTAACCTGAAGCCTAAATCAAACCATACACCTAACCCTAACCCTAGGCGGACACCTTAAACTCAACCCCAAACCTAACCTGACCCTGACGCTTACTCCAACCGTAACAGTTAACCGAAAACTAACAGTAGCCCTAAACTGAGTCCCTCTAACTAAGTTCAAACATAACCTAACCTGAAGCCTAAATCAAACCTTACACCTAACCGTAACACTAGGCGGACACGTTAAGCTCAACCCCAACCATAACCTGGCCCTGACGCTAACTCCAATCATAACAGTTACCCGAAAACTAACAGTAGCCCTAAACTTACTCCCTCAATCTAAGTTCAAACCTAACCTAACCTGAAGCCTAACACAAACAATAGACCTAACCCTAACCCTAGGCGGACACCTGAAGCTCAACCCCAACCATAACCTGACCCTGACGCTATCTCCATCCGTAACACTGAACCGAAAACTACCAGTAGCCCTAGACTTACTCCCTCAAACTAAATTCAATCCTAACCTTACCTGAAGCCTATATGAAACCATAGACCTAACCCTAACCCTAGGCGGACACCTTAAGCTCAACCCCAACCCTAACCTGGCCCTGAAACTAACTCCAAGAGTAACAGTTACCCGAAAACTAACAATAGCCCTAAACTTACTCACTCAAACTAAGTTCAAACCTAACCTAACCTGAAGCCTAACTCAAACCACAGACCTAAACCTATCCCTAGGCGGACACCTTAAGCTCAACCCCAACCCTAACCGGACCCTCACACTAACTCCAAACGTAACACTGAAACAACAACTAACAGTAGCCCTAAACTTACTCCCTCAAACTAAGTTCAATCCTAACCTAACCTGAAGCCTAAATGAAACCATAGACCTAACCCTAACCCTAGGCGGACACCTTATGCTTAACCCCCACCCTAACCTGACCCTGACGCTTACTCCAACCGTAACAGTTAAACGAAAACTAACAGTAGCCCTAAACTTACTCCCTCCAACTAAGTTCAAACCTAACCTAACCTGAAGCCTAAATCAAACCATACACCTAACCCTAATCCTAGGCGGACACCTGAAGTTCAAACCCAACCCTAACCTGACCCTCACGCTAAGTCCAACCATAACACTTAACCGAAAACTAACAGTAGCCCTAAACTTACTCCCTCAAACTAAGTTCAAACCTAACCTAACCTGATGCCTAACTCAAACCACAGACCTAACCCTAACCCTAGGCGGACACCTTAAGCTCAACACCAACCCTAACCGTACCCTCACGCTAACTCCAAACGTAACACTGAACCGAAAATTAACAGTAGCCCTAAACATACTCCCTCAAACTAAGTTCAAACCTAACCTAACCTGAAGCCTAACTCAAACCACAGACCTAACCCTAACCCTAGGCAGACACCTTAAGCTCAACCCCAACCCTAACCTGACCCTCACGCTATCTCCAACCGTAACACTGAACCGAAAACTAACAGTAGCCCTAAACTTACTCCCTCAAACTAAGTTCAAACCTAACCTAACCTAAAGCCTAAATGAAACAATAGACCTAACCCTAACCCTAGGCGGACACCTGAAGTTCAAACCCAACCCTAACCTGACCCTCACGCTAACTCCAACCGTAACACTGAACCGAAAACTAACAGTAGTCCTAAACTTACACCCTCAAACTAAGTTCAAACCTAACCTAACCTGAAGCCTAAATGAAACCATAGACCTAACCCTAACCCTAGGCGGACACCTTATGATTAACCCCCACCCTAACCTGACCCTGACGCTTATTCCAACCGTAACAGTTAAACGAAAACTAACAGTTGCCCTAAACTTACTCCCTCAAACTAAGTTCAAACCTAACCTAACCTGAAGCCTAACTCAAACAATAAACCTAACCCAAACCCTAGGCGGACACCTTAAGCTTAACCCCAACCCTAACCTGACCCTGAGGCTAAATCCAACCGTAACACTGAACCGAAAAATACAATGGGCCTAAACTTACTCCCTCAAACTAAGTTCAAACCTAACCTAACCTGAAGCCTAACTCAAACCATAGACCTAACCCTAACCCTAGGCGGACACCTGAATCTCAACCCCAACCCTAACTTGACCCTGACGCTATCTCCAACCGTAACACTGAACCGAAAACTAACAGTAGTACTAAACTTACTCCTTCAAACTAAGTTCAAACCTAACCTAACCTGAAGTCTAACTCAAACCACAGACCTAACCCTAACCCTAGGCGGACACCTTAAGCTTAACCGCAACCGTAACCTCACCCTGAGGCTAAATCCAATCGTAACACTGAACCGAAAACTAACAGTAGCCCTAAACTTACACCCTCAAACTAAGTTCAATCCTAACCTAACCTGAAGCCTAAATGAAACCATAGACCTAACCCTAACCCTAGGCGGACACCTTATTCTTAACCCCCACCCTAACCTGACCCTGACGCTTACTCCAACCGTAACAGTTAAACGAAAACTAACAGTAGCCCTAAACTTACTCCCTCAAACTAAGTTCAAACCTAACCTAACCTGAAGCCTAAGTCAAACCATACACCTAACCCTAACCCTAGGCGGACACCTTAAGCTCAAATCCAACCCTAACCTGACCTTCAGGCTAACTCCAGCCATATCACTGAACCGAAAACTAAGAGAAGCCCTCAACTTACTCGCTCAAACTAAGTTCAAACCTAACCTAACCTGAAGCCTAACTCAAATCATAGACCTAACCCTAACAATAGGCGGACACCTGAAGCTCAACCCCAACCCTAACCTGACCCTGACGCTATCTCCAACCGTAACACTGAACCGAAAACTAACAGTAGCCCTAAACTTACTCACTCAAGCTAAGTTCAAACGTAACCTAACCTGGAGCCTAAATCAAACCATGGACCTAACCCTAACACTAGGCGGACACCTCAAGCTAGCCCCAACCCTAACCTGACCCTGACGCTAACTCCAACCATAATACTGAACCGAAAACTAACAGTAGCCCTAAACTTACTACCTCAAACTAACTTCAACCCTAACCTAACCTGAAGCCTAAATCAAACCATACACGTAACACTAACACTAGGCGGACACCTTAAGCTCAGCCCCAACCCTAACCTGACCCTAACGCTAACTCCAACCGTAACAGTTACCCGAAAACTAACAGTAGACCTAAATTTAATCCCTCAAACTAAGTTCAAAACTAACCTAACCAGAAGCCAAAATCAAACCATACACCTAACCCTAACCCTAGGCGGACACCATAAGCTCAACCACAACCCTAACCTGAACCTCACTCTAACTCCAACCGTAACACTGAACCGAAAACTAACAGTAGCCCTAATTTTACTCCCTCAGACTAAGTTCAAACCTAACCTAACCTGAAGCCTAACTCAAACCATAGACCTAACCCTAACCCTAGGCGGACCCCATAAGCTCAACCCCAACCCTAACCTAACCCTCACGCTAACTCCAACCGTAACACTGAACCGAAAACTAACAGTAGGCCTAAACTTACTCCCTCAAACTAAGTTCAATCCTAACCTAACCTGAAGCCTGAATGAAACCATAGACCTAACCCTAACCCTAGGCAGACACCTTAAGCTTAAGCCCCACCCTATCCTGACCCTGACGCTTACTCCAACCCTAACAGTTAAACGAAAACTAACAGTAGCCCTAAACTTACTGCCTCAAACTAAGTTCAAACCTAACCTAACCTGAAGCCTAAATCAAACCATACACCTAACCCTAACCCTAGGCGGACACCTGAAGTTCAAACCCAACCCTAACCTGACCCTCACGCTAACTCCAACCGTAACACTGAACCGAAAACTAACAGTAGCCCTAAACATACTCCCTCAAACTAAGTTCAAACCTAACCTAACCTGAAGCCTAACTCAAACCACAGACCTAACCCTAACCCTAGGCGGACACGTAAAGCTCAACAACAACCCTAACCGTACCCTCACACTAACTCCAAACGTAACACTGAACCGAAAACTAACAGTAGCCCTAAACTTACTCCCTCAAACTTAGTTCAATCCTAACCTAACCTAAAGCCTAAATGAAACCATAGACCTAACCCTAACCCTAGGCGGACACCTTATGATTAACCCCCACCCTAACCTGACCCTGACGCTTACTCCAACCGTTACAGTTAAACGAAAACTAGCAGTAGCCCTAAACTTACTCCCTCAAACTAAGTTAAAACCAAACCTAACCTGAAGCCTAACTCAAACAATAGACCTAACCCTAACCCTAGGCGGACACCTTAAGCTTAACCCCAACCCTAACCTGACCCTGAGGCGAAATCCAACCGTAACACTGAACCGAAAAATACAATAGGCCTAACCTTACTCCCTCATACTAAGTTCAAACCTAACCTAACCTGAAGCCTAACTCAAACCATAGACCTAACCCTAACCCTAGGCGGACACCTGAATCTCAACCCCAACCCTAACTTGACCCTGACGCTATCTCCAACCGTAGCACTGAACCGAAAACTAACAGTAGCCCTAAACTTACTCCTTCAAACTAAGTTCAAACCTAACCTAACCTGAAGTGTAACTCAAACCACAGACCTAACCCTAACCCTAGGCGGACACCTTAAGCTTAACTCCAACCCTAACCTGACCCTGAGGCTAAATCCAACCGTAACACTGAACCGAAAACTAACAGTAGCCCTAAACTTACACCCTCAAACTAAGTTCAATCCTAACCTAACCTGAAGCCTAAATGAAACCATAGACCTAACCCTAACCCTAGGCGGACACCTTATGCTTAACCCCCACCCTAACCTGACCCTGACGCTTACTCCAACTGTAACAGTTAAACGAAAACTAACAGTAGCCCAAAACTTACTCCCTCAAACTAAGTTCAAACCTAACCTAACCTGAAGCCTAAATCAAACCATACACCTAACCCTAACCCTAGGCGGACACCTTAAGCTCAACCCCAACCCTAACCTGAACTCCAGGCTAACTCCAACCATATCACTGAACCGAAAACTAAGAGTAGCCGTGAACTTACTCGCTCAATCTAAGTTCAAACCTAACCTAACCTGAAGCCTAACTCAAACCATAGACCTAACCCTAACAATAGGCGGACACCTGAAGCTCAACCCCAACCCTAACCTGACCCTGACGCTATCTCCAACCGTAACACTGAACCGAAAACTAACAGTAGCCCTAAACTTACTCCCTCAAACTAAGTTCAAACCTAACCTAACC
Source organism: Tupaia tana (assembly GCA_026018925.1). NCBI lineage: Eukaryota > Metazoa > Chordata > Mammalia > Scandentia > Tupaiidae > Tupaia > Tupaia tana. The sequence goes on from JAKSZU010000094.1 coordinate 667,813, forward strand.
TGAAGCCTAACTCAAACCATAGACCTAACCCTAACCCTAGGCGGACACCTGAATCTCAACCCCAACCCTAACTTGACCCTTACGCTATTTCCAACCGTAGCACTGAACCGAAAACTAAGAGTAGCCCTAAACTTACTCCTTCAAACTAAGTTCAAACCTAACCTAACCTGAAGTGTAACTCAAACCATAGACCTAACCCTAACCCTAGGCGGACACCTTAAGCTTAACCCCAACCCTAACCTGACCCTGAGGCTAAATCCAACCGTAACACTGAACCGAAAACTAACAGTAGCCCTAAACTTACACCCTCAAACTAAGTTCAATCCTAACCTAACCTGAAGCCTAAATGAAACCATAGACCTAACCCTAACCCTAGGCGGACACCTTACGCTTAACCCCCACCCTAACCTGACCCTGACGCTTACTCCAACTGTAACAGTTAAACAAAAACTAACAGTAGCCCTAAGCTTACTCCCTCAAAGTAAGTTCAAACCTAACCTAACCTGAAGCCTAAATCAAACCATACACATAACCCTAACCCTAGGTGGACACCTTAAGCTCAACCCCAACCCTAACCTGAACTCCAGGCTAACTCCAACCATATCACTGAACCGAAAACTAAGAGTAGCCGTGAACTTACTCGCTCAAACTAAGTTCAAACCTAACCTAACCTGAAGCCTAACTCAAACCATAGACCTAACCCTAACAATAGGCGGACACCTGAAGCTCAACCCCAACCCTAACCTGACCCTGACGCTATCTCCAACCGTAACACTGAACCGAAAACTAACAGTAGCCCTAAACTTACTCACTCAAACTAAGTTCAAACGTAACCTAACCTGATGCCTAAATCAAACCACAGACCTAACCCTAACGCTAGGCGGACACCTTAAGCTTAACCCCAACCCTAACCTGACCCTGAGGATAAATCCAACCGTAACACTGAACCAAAAACTAACAATAGCCCTAAACTTACTCCCTCAAACTAAGTTCAATCCTAACCTAACCAAAAGCCTAAATGAAATCACAGACTTAACCCTAACCCTAGGCGGACACCTGAAGCTCAACCCCAACCCTAACCTGACCCTGACGCTATCTCCAACCGTAACACTGAACCGAAAACTAACATTAGCCCTAAACTTACTCCCTCAAACTAAGTTCAAACCTAACCTAACCTGAAGCCTAACTCAAACAATAGACCTAACCCTAACCCTAGGCGGACACCTTAAGCTTTACCCCAACCCTAACCTGACCCTGAGGTTAAATTCAACCGTAACACTGAACCGAAAAATACAATAGGCCTAAACTTACTCCCTCAAACTAAGTTCCAACCTAACCTAACCTGAAGCCTAACTCAAACCATAGACCTAACCCTAACCCTAGGCGGACACCTTAAGCTCAACCGCAAACCTAACCTGACCCTGACGCTTACTCCAACCGTAACACTTAACCGAAAACTAACAGTAGCCCTAAACTTACTGCCTCAAACTAAGTTCCAACCTAACCTAACCTGAAGCCTAACTCAAACCATAGACCTAACCCTAACCCTAGGCGGACCCCATAAGCTCAACCCCAACCCTAACCTAACCCTCACGCTAACTCCAACCGTAACACTGAACCGAAAACTAACAGTAGCCCTAAACTTACTCCCTCAAACTAAGTTCAAACCTAACCTAACCTGAAGCCTAAATGAAAGCATAGACCTAACCCTAACCCTAGGCGGACACCTTATGCTTAAGCCCCACCCTAACCTGACCCTGACGCTTACTCCAACCCTAACAGTTAAACGAAAACTAACAGGAGCCCTAAACTTACTGCCTCAAACTAAGTTCAAACCTAACCTAACCTGAAGCCTAAATCAAACCATACACCTAACCCTAACCCTAGGCGGACACCTGAAGTTCAAACCCAACCCTAACCTGACCCTCACGCTAAGTCCAACCGTAACACTGAACCGAAAACAAACAGTAGCCCTAAACTTACTCCCTCAAACTAAGTTCAAACCTAACCTAACCTGAAGCCTAACTCAAACCACAGACCTAACCCTAACACTAGGCGGACACCTTAAGCTCAACACAAACCCTAACCATACCCTCACGATAACTCCAAACATAACACTGAACCAAAAACTAACAGTAGCCCTAAACTTACTCCCTCAAACTAAGTTCAAACCTAACCTAACCTGAAGCCTAACTCAAACAATAGACCTAACCCTAACCCTAGGCGGACACCTTTAGCTTAACCCCAACCCTAACCTGACCCTGAGGCTAAATCCAACCGTAACACTGAACCGAAAAATACAATAGGCCTAAACTTACTCCCTCAAACTAAGTTCAAACCTAACCTAACCTGAAGCCTAACTCAAACCATAGACCTAACCTTAACCCTCGGCGGACACCTGAATCTCAACCCCAACCCTAACTTGACCCTGACGCTATTTCCAACCGTAGCACTGAACCGAAAACTAAGAGTAGCCCTAAACTTACTCCTTCAAACTAAGTTCAAACCTAACCTAACCTGAAGTGTAACTCAAACCATAGACCTAACCCTAACCCTAGGCGGACACCTTAAGCTTAACCCCAACCCTAACCTGACCCTGAGGCTAAATCCAACCGTAACACTGAACCGAAAACTAACAGTAGCCCTAAACTTACACCCTCAAACTAAGTTCAATCCTAACCTAACCTGAAGCCTAAATGAAACCACAGACCTAACCCTAACCCTAGGCGGACACCTTACGCTTAACCCCCACCCTAACCTGACCCTGACGCTTACTCCAACTGTAACAGTTAAACAAAAACTAACAGTAGCCCTAAGCTTACTCCCTCAAAGTAAGTTCAAACCTAACCTAACCTGAAGCCTAAATCAAACCATACACCTAACCCTAACCCTAGGTGGACACCTTAAGCTCAACCCCAACCCTAACCTGAACTCCAGGCTAACTCCAACCATATCACTGAACCGAAAACTAAGAGTAGCCGTGAACTTACTCGCTCAAACTAAGTTCAAACCTAACCTAACCTGAAGCCTAACTCAAACCATAGACCTAACCCTAACAATAGGCGGACACCTGAAGCTCAACCCCAACCCTAACCTGACCCTGACGCTATCTCCAACCGTAACACTGAACCGAAAACTAACAGTAGCCCTAAACTTAGTCACTCAAACTAAGTTCAAACGTAACCTAACCTGAAGCCTAAATCAAACCACAGACCTAACCCTAACGCTAGGCGGACACCTTAAGCTTAACCCCAACCCTAACCTGACCCTGAGGTTAAATCCAAACGTAACACTGAACCAAAAACTAACAATAGCCCTAAACTTACTCCCTCAAACTAAGTTCAATCCTAACCTAACCAAAAGCCTAAATGAAATCATAGACTTAACCCTAACCCTAGGCGGACACCTGAAGCTCAACCCCAACCCTAACCTGACCCTGACGCTATCTCCAACCGTAACACTGAACCGAAAACTAACATTAGCCCTAAACTTACTCCCTCAAACTAAGTTCAAACCTAACCTAACCTGAAGCCTAACTCAAACAATAGACCTAACCCTAACCCTAGGCGGACACCTTAAGCTTTACCCCAACCCTATCCTGACCCTGAGGTTAAATTCAACCGTAACACTGAACCGAAAAATACAATAGGCCTAAACTTACTCCCTCAAACTAAGTTCCAACCTAACCTAACCTGAAGCCTAACTCAAACCATAGACCTAACCCTAACCCTAGGCGGACCCCATAAGCTCAACCCCAAACCTAACCTAACCCTCACGCTAACTCCAACCGTAACACTGAACCGAAAACTAACAGTAGCCCTAAACTTACTCCCTCAAAATAAGTTCAAACCTAACCTAACCTGAAGCCTAAATGAAAGCATAGACCTAACCCTAACCATAGGCGGACACCTTATGCTTAACCCCCACCCTAACCTGACCCTGACGCTTACTCCAACCCTAACAGTTAAACGAAAACTAACAGTAGCCCTAAACTTACTGCCTCAAACTAAGTTCAAACCTAACCTATCCTGAAGCCTAAATCAAACCATACACCTAACCCTAACCCTAGGCGGACACCTGAAGTTCAAACCCAACCCTAACCTGACCCTCACGCTAACTCCAACCGTAACACTGAACCGAAAACAAACAGTACCCCTAAACTTACTCCCTCAAACTAAGTTCAAACCTAACCTAACCTGAAGCCTAACTCAAACCACAGACCTAACCCTAACACTAGGCGGACACCTTAAGCTCAACACCAACCCTAACCGTACCCTCACGATAACTCCAAACATAACACTGAACCAAAAACTAACAGTAGCCCTAAACTTACTCCCTCAAACTAAGTTCAAACCTAACCTAACCTGAAGCCTAACTCAAACAATAGACCTAACCCTAACCCTAGGCGGACACCTTAAGCTTAACCCCAACCCTAACCTGACCCAGAGGCTAAATCCAACCGTAACACTGAACCGAAAAATACAATAGGCCTAAACTTACTCCCTCAAACTAAGTTCAAACCTAACCTAACCTGAAGCCTAACTCAAACCATAGACCTAACCCTAACCCTAGGCGGACACCTTAAGCTCAACCCCAACCCTAACTTGACCCTGACGCTATCTCCAACCGTAGCACTGAACCGAAAACTAACAGTAGCCCTAAACTTACTCCTTCAAACTAAGTTCAAACCTAACCTAACCTGAAGTGTAACTCAAACCACAGACCTAACCCTAACCCTAGGCGGACACCTTAAGCTTAACCCCAACCCTAACCTGACCCTGAGGCTAAATCCAACCGTAACACTGAACCGAAAACTAACAGTAGCCCTAAACTTACACCCTCAAACTAAATTCAATCCTAACCTAACCTGAAGCCTAAATGAAACCATAGACTTAACCCTAACCCTAGGCAGACACCTTTTGCTTAACCCCAACGCTAAACTGACCCTGACGCTTACTGCAACTGTAACAGTTAAACGAAAACTAACAGTAGCCCTAAACTTACTCCCTCAAACTAAGTTCAAACCTAACCTAACCTGAAGCCTAAATCAAACCATACACCTAACCCTAACCCTAGGCGGACACCTTAAGCTCAACCCCAACCCTAACCTGACCTCCAGGCTAACTCCAACCATATCACTGAACCGAAAACTAAGAGTAGCCGTGAACTTACTCGCTCAAACTAAGTTCAAACCTAACCTAACCTGAAGCCTAACTCAAACCATAGACCTATCCCTAACCCTAGGCGGACAACTTATGCTTAACCCGCAAACTAACCTGACCCTGACGCTTACTCCAACTGTAACAGTTAACCGAAAACTAACAGTAGCCCTGAACTTACACCCTCAAACGAACTTCAAACCTAATCTAACCTGAAGCCTAACTCAAACCATAGACCTAACCCTAACCCTAGGCGGACACCTGAATCTTAATCCCAACCCTAACTTGACCATGACGCTATCTCCAACCGTAACACTGAACCGAAAACTAACAGTAGCCCTAAACTTACTCCCTCAAACTAAGTTCAAACCTAACCTAACGAGAAGCCTAACTCAAACCACAGACCTAACCCTAACCCTAGGCGGACACCTTAAGCTCAACCCCAACCCTAACCTGACCCTCACGCTAACTCCAACAGTAACACTGAACCGAAAACTAACAGTAGCCCTAAACTTACTCCCTCAAAATAAGTTCAAACCTAACCTAACCTGAAGCCTAACTAAAATAATAGACCTAGCCCTAACCCTAGGCGGACTCCTTAAGCTTAACCCCAGCCCTAACATGAACCTGACGCTAAATCCAACCGGAACACTGAACCGAAAACTAACAGTAGCCCTAAACTTACTCCCTCAAACTAAGTTCAATCCTAACCAAACCAGAAGCCTCAATGAAACCACAGACCTAATCCTAACCCTAGGCGGACACCTTATGCTTAACCCCCAGCCTAACCTGACCCTGACGCTTACACCAACCATAACAGTTAAACGAAAACTAACAGTAGCCCTAAACTTACTCCCTCAAACTAAGTTCAAACCTAACCTAACCTGAAGCCTAAATCAAACCATACACCTAACCCTAACCCTAGGCGGACACCTTAAGCTCAACCCCAAACCTAACCTGGCCCAGAAGCTAACTCCAACAGTAACAGTTACCCGAAAACTAACAGTAGCCCTAAACTTACTCCCTCAAACTAAGTTCAAACCTAACCTATCCTGAAGCCTAACTCAAACCATAGACCTAACCCTAACCCTAGGCCGACACCTGAAGCTCAACACCAACCCTAACCTGACCCTGACGCTATCTCCAACCGTAACATTGAACAGAAAACTAACAGTAGTCCTAAACTTTCTCCCTAAAACTAAGTTCAAACCTAACCTAACCTGAAGCCTAACTCAAATCACAGACCTAACCCTAAACCTAGGCGTACACCTTAATCTCAACCCCAACCTTAACCGGAACCTAACGCTAACTCCAAACGTAACACTGAACCGAAAACTAACAGTAGCTCTAAACTTACTCCCTCAAACTAAGTTCAATCCTAACCTAACATGAAGCCTAAATGAAACCATAGACCTAACCCTAACCCTAGGCGGACACCTTATGCTTAACCCCCACTCTAACCTGACCCTGAAGCTTACTCCAACCGTAACAGTTAACCGAAAACTAACAGTAGTCCTAAACTTAATCCCTCAAAATAAGTTCAAACCTAACCTAACCTGAAGCCTAACTCAAACAATAGACCTAACCCTAACCCTAGGCGGACACCTTAACCTTGACCCCAACCCTAACCTGACCCTGAGGCTAAATTCAACCGTAACACTGAACCGAAAAATACAATAGACCTAAACTTACTCCCTCAAACTAAGTTCAAACCTAACCTAACCTGAAGCCTAACTCACACCATAGACCTAACCCTAACCCTAGGCAGACACCTGAATCTCAACCCCAACCCTAACTTGACCATGACGCTATCTCCAACCGTAACACTGAACCGAAAACTAACAGTAGCCCTAAACTTACTCCCTCAAACTAAGTTCAAACCTAACCTAACCTGAAGCCTAAATGAAACCATAGACCTAACCCTAACCCTAGGCGGACACCTTAAGCTCAACCCCAAACCTAACCTGACCCTGACGCTTACTCCAACCGTAACAGTTAACAGAAAACTAACAGTAGCCCTAAACTGACTCCCTCAAACTAAGTTCAAACCTAATCTAACCTGAAGCCTAAATCAAATCATACACCTAACCCTAACCCTAGGCGGACACCTTATGCTTAACCCCCACCCTAACCTGACCCTGACGCTTACTCCAACTGTAACAGTTAACAGAAAACTAACAGTAGCCCTAAGCTTAATCCCTCAAACTAACTTCAAGCCTAACCTAACCTGAAGCCTAAATCAAACCAAACACCTAACCCAAACCCTAGGCGGACACCTTAATCTCAACCCCAACCCTAACCTGACCTCCAGGCTGTCTCCAACCATATCACTGAACCGAAAACTAAGAGTAGCCCTAAACTTACTCGCTCAAACTAAGTTCAAACCTAACCTAACCTGAAGCCAAATGAAACCATAGACCTAACCCTAACCCTAGGCGGACACCTTAAGCTCAACCCCAACCCTAACCTAACCCTCACACTAACTCCAACCGTAACACTGAACCGAAAACTAAGAGTAGCCCTAAACTTACTCCCTCAAACTAAGTTCAAACCTAACCTAACCTGAAGCCTAAATCAAGTCATAGACCTAACCTTAACGCTACGCGGACAACTTATGCTTAACCCCCAAACTAACCTGACCCTGACGCTTACTCCAACTGTAACAGTTAACCGAAAACTAACAGTAGCCCTGAACTTACACCCTCAAACTAACTTCAAACCTAATCTAACCTGAAGCCTAACTCAAACCATAGACCTAACCCTAACCCTAGGCGGACACCTTAAGCTCAACCCCAACCCTAACCTGACCCTGACGCTATCTCCAACCATAACACTGAACCGAAAACTAACAGTAGCCCTAAACTTACTCCCTCAAACTAAGTTCAAACCTAATCTAACCTGAAGCCTAACTCAAACCACAGACCTAACCCTAACCCTAGGCGGACATCTTAAACTCAACCCCAACCCTAACCTGACCTCCAGGCTAACTCCAACCATATCACTGAACCGAAAACTAAGAGTAGCCCTAAACTTACTCCCTCAAACTAAGTTCAATCCTAACCTAACCTGAAGCCTAAATGAAACCATAGACCTAACCCTAACCCTAGGCGGACACCTTATGGTTAACCCCCACCATAACCTGACCCTGACGCTTACTCCAACCGTAACACTTAAACGAAAACTAACAGTAGCCCTAAACTTACTCCCTCAAACTAAGTTCAAACCTATCCTAACCTAAAGCCTAAATCAAACCATACACCTAACCCTAACCCTAGGCGGATACCTTAAGCTCAACCCCAAACATAACCTGACCCTAACACTTACACCAACTGTAAAGTTAAACCGAAAACTAACAGTAGCCCTAAACTTGACCCCTCAAACTAAGTTCAAACCTAACCTAACCTGAAGCCTAAATCAAATCTTAGACCTAACCCTAACCCTAGGCAGACACCTTATGCTTAACCCCCACCCTAACCTGACCATGACGCTTACTCCAACCGTAACAGTTAACCGAAAACTAACAGTAGCCCTAAATTTAATCCATCAAACTAACTTCAAACCTAACCTAACCTTAAGCCTAAATGAAACCATACACCTAAACCTAACCCTAGGCAGACACCTTAATCTCAACCCCAACCCTAACCTTGACCTGACGCTAACTCCAACCATAAGAGTTTCCCGAAAACTAACAGTAGCCCTAAACTTACTCCCTCAAACTAAGTTCAATCCTAACCTAACCTGAAGCCTAAATGAAACCATAGACCTAACCCTAACCCTAGGCGGACACCTTAAGCTTAACCCCCACCCTAACCTGACCCTGACGCTTACTCCAGCTGTAACAGTTAACCGAAAACTAACAGTAGCCCTAAGCTTACTCCCTGAAACTAACTTCAAACCTAACCTAACCTGAAGCCAAAATCAAACCATACACCTAACCCTAACCCTAGGCGGACACCTTAAGCTCAACCCCAACCCTAACCTGACCCTGACGCTAATTCCAACCGTAACTATTACCCGAAAACTAACAGTCGCCCTAAACTTACTCCCTCAAACTAAGTTCAAAGCTAACCTAACCAGAAGCCAAAATGAAACCATACACCTAACCCTAACCCTAGGCGGACACCTTAAGCTCAACCCCAACCCTAACCTGACCCTCACGCTAGCTCCAACCGTAACACTGAACCGAAAACTAACAGTAGCCCTAAACTTACTACCTCAAACTATGTTCAAACCTAACCTAACCTGAAGCCTAACTCAAACCATAGACCTAACCCTAAACCTAGGCGGACACCTTAAGCTCAACCCCAACCCTAACCTGACCCTCACGCTAACTCCAACAGTAACACTGAACCGAAAACTAACAGTAGCCCTAAACTTACTCCCTCAAAATAAGTTCAAACCTAACCTAACCTGAAGCCTAACTAAAATAATAGACCTAGCCCTAACCCTAGGCGGACTCCTTAAGCTTAACCCCAGCCCTAACATGAACCTGACGCTAAATCCAACCGGAACACTGAACCGAAAACTAACAGTAGCCCTAAACTTACTCCCTCAAACTAAGTTCAATCCTAACCAAACCAGAAGCCTCAATGAAACCACAGACCTAATCCTAACCCTAGGCGGACACCTTATGCTTAACCCCCAGCCTAACCTGACCCTGACGCTTACACCAACCATAACAGTTAAACGAAAACTAACAGTAGCCCTAAACTTACTCCCTCAAACTAAGTTCAAACCTAACCTAACCTGAAGCCTAAATCAAACCATACACCTAACCCTAACCCTAGGCGGACACCTTAAGCTCAACCCCAAACCTAACCTGGCCCAGAAGCTAACTCCAACAGTAACAGTTACCCGAAAACTAACAGTAGCCCTAAACTTACTCCCTCAAACTAAGTTCAAACCTAACCTATCCTGAAGCCTAACTCAAACCATAGACCTAACCCTAACCCTAGGCCGACACCTGAAGCTCAACACCAACCCTAACCTGACCCTGACGCTATCTCCAACCGTAACACTGAACAGAAAACTAACAGTAGTCCAAAACTTTCTCCCTAAAACTAAGTTCAAACCTAACCTAACCTGAAGCCTAAATGAAACCATAGACCTAACCCTAACCCTAGGCGGACACCTCAAGCTAACCCCAACCCTAACCTGAACCTGACGCTAACTCCAATCATAATACTGAACAGAAAACTAACAGTAGCCCTAAACTTACACCGTCAAACTAAGTTCAAACCTAACCTAACCTGAAGCCTGAATCAAACCATACACCTAACCCTAACCCTAGGCGGACACCTTAAGCTCAACCCCAAACCTAACCTGACCCTGACGCTTACTCCAACCGTAACAGTTAACCGAAAACTAACAGTAGCCCTAAACTTACTCCCTCAAACTAAGTTCAAACATAACCTAACCTGAAGCCTAACTCAAACCATACACCTAAACCTAACCCTAGGCGGACACCTTAAGCTCAACCCCAAACCTAACCTGGCCCTGACGCTAACTCCAACCGTAACAGTTTCCCGAAAAATAACAGTAGCCCTAAACTTACTCCCTCAAACTAAGTTCAAACCTAACCTAACCTGATGCCTAACTGAAACCACAGACCGAACCCTAACCCTAGGCGGACACCTTAAGTTCAACCCCAACCCTAACCGGACCTTCACGCTAACTCCAAACGTAACACTGAACCAAAAACTAACAGTAGCCCTAAACTTACTCCCTCAAACTAAGTTCAAACCTAACGTAACCTGAAGCCTAACTCAAACAATAGACCTAACCCTAGCCCTAGGCGGACACCTTAAGCTTAACCCCAACACTAACCTGACCCTGAGGCTAAATCCAACCGTAACACTGAACCGAAAACTAACAGTAGCCCTAAACTTACTCCCTCAAACTAAGTTCAATCCTAACCTAACCTGAAGCCTAAATGAAACCATAGACCTAACCCTAACCCTAGTCGGACACCTTATGTTTAACCCCAACCCAAACCTGACCCTGACGCTTACTCCAACCGTAACAGTTAAACGAAAACTAACAGTAGCCCTAAACTTACTCCCTCAAACTGAGTTCAAACCTATCCTAACCTGAAGCCTAAATCAAACCATACACCTAACCCTAACCCTAGGCGGATACCTTAAGCTAAACCCCAAACCTAATCTGACCCTGACACTTACACGAACCGTAACAGTTAACCGAAAACTAACAGTAGCCTTAAACTGACTCCCTCAAACTAAGTTCCAACCTAAACTAACCTGAAGCCTAAAACAAATCTTAGACCTAACCCTAACCCTAGACGGACACCTTATGCTTAACCCCCACCCTAAACTGACCCTGACGCTTACTCCAACTGTAACAGTTAACCGAAAACTAACAGTAGCCCTAAAGTTACTCCATCAAACTAACTTCAAACCTAACCTAACCTTCAGCCTAAATGAAACCATACACCTAACCCTAAACCTAGGCGGATACCTTAATCTCAAGCCCAAGCCTAACCTGGCCCTGACGCTAACTCCAACCGTAACAATTTCCCGAAAACTAACAGTAGCCCTAAACTTACTCCCTCAAACTAAGTTCAAACCTAACCTAACCTGAAGCCTAAATCAAACCATACACCTAACCCTAACCCTAGGTGGACACCTTAAGCTCAACCCCAACCCTAACCTGACCTCCAGGCTAACTCCAACCATATCACTGAACCGAAAACTAAGAGTAGCCCTAATCTTACTCGGTCAAACTAAGTTCAAACCTAACCTAACCTGAAGCCTAACTCAAATCATAGACCTAACCCTAACAATAGGAGGACACCTGAAGCTCAACCCCAACCCTAACCTGACCCTGACGCTATCTCCAACCGTAACACTGAACCGAAAACTAACAGTAGCCCTAAACTTACTCACTCAAACTAAGTTCAAACGTAACCTAACCTGAAGCCTAAATCAAACCACAGACCTAACCCTAACCCTAGGCTGACACCTTAAGCTCAACTCCAACCCTAACCTGACCCTGACGCTATCTCCAACCATAACACTGAACCGAAAACTAACAGTAGCCCTAAACTTACTCCCTCAAACTAAGCTCAAACGTAACCTAACCTGGAGCCTAAATCAAACCATGGACCTAACCCTAACCATAGGCGGACACCTCAAGCTAACCCCAACCCTAACCTGACCCTCACGCTAAGTTCAACCGTAACACTGAACCGAAAACTAACAGTAGCCCTAAACTTACTCCCTCAAACTCAGTTCAAACCTAACCTAACCTGAAGCCTAACTCATACCACAGACCAAACCCTAACCCTAGGCGGACACCTTAAGCTCAACCCCAACCCTAACCTGACCCTCACGCTAACTCCAACCGTAACACTGAACCGAAAACTAACAGGAGCCCTAAACTTACTCCCTCAAACTAAGTTCAAACCTAACGTAACCTGACGTCTAACTCAAACAATAGACCTAACCCTAACCATAGGCACACACCTTAAGCTTAACCCCAACCCTAACCTGACCCTGAGGCTAAATCCAACTGGAACACTGATCTGAAAACTAATAGTAGCCCTAAACTTACTCACTCAAACTAAGTTCAATCCTAACCTAACCTGAAGCCTAAATCAAATCATAGACCTAACCCTAACCCTAGGCGGACACCTTATGCTTAAACCCCAGCCTAACCTGACCCTGACGCTTACTCCAACTGTAACAGTTAACCGAACACTAACAGTAGCCCTAAATTGACTCCCTCAAACTAACTTCAAACCTAACCTAACCTGAAGCCTAAATGAAATCATACACCTAACCCTAACCCTAGGCGGACACCTTAAGCTCAACCCCACCATAATTGGCCCTGACGCTAACTCCAACAGTAACAGTTACCCGAAAACTAACAGTAGCCTTAAACTTACTTCCTCAAACTCAGTTCAAACCTAACCTAACCTGAAGCCTAAATCAAACCATACACCTAACCCTAACCCTAGGCGGCACTTTAAGCTGAATCCCAACCCTGTCCTGAACCTCACGCTAACTCCAACCGTAACACTGAACCGAAAACTAACAGTAGCCCTAAACTTACTCCCTCAAACTAAGTTCAAACCTAACCTAACCTGAAGCCTAACTGAAACCATAGACCTAACCCTAACCCTAGCCAGACACCTGAAACTCAACCCCAACCCTAAATTGACCCTGACGCTATCTCCAACCGTAACACTGAACCGAAAACTAACATTAGCCCTAAACTTACTCCCTCAAACTAAGTTCAAACCTAACATAACCTGAAGCCTAACTCAAACCACAGACCTAACCCTAACCCTAGGCGGACACCTTAAGCTCAACCCCAACCCTAACCTGACCCTCATGCTAACTCCAACCATAACACTGAACCGAAAACTAACAGTATCCCTAAACTTACTCCCTCAAACTAAGTTCAAACCTAACCTAACCTGAAGCCTAACTCAAACCATACACCTAAACCTAACCCTAGGCGGACACCTTAAGCTCAACCCCAAACCTAACCTGGCCTGACGCTAACTCCAACCGTAACAGTTTCCCGAAAAATAACAGTAGCCCTGAACTTCCTCCCTCAAACTAAGTTCAAACCTAACCTAACCTGAAGCCTAAATCAAACCATACACCTAACCCTAACCCTAGGCGGGCACCTTAAGCTCAACCCCAACCCTAAACTGACCTCCAGGCTAACTCCAACCATATCACGGAACCGAAAACTAAGAGCAGCCCTAAACTTACTCCCTCAAACTAAGTTCAAACCTAACCCACCCTGAAGCCTAACTCAAACCATAGACCTAACCCTAACCTTAGGCGGACACCTGAAGCTCAACCACAACCCTAACCTGACCCTGTCGCTATCTCCAACCGTAACACTGAACCGAAAACTAACAGTAGCCCTAAACTTACTCCCTCTATCTAAGTTCAAACCTAACCTAACCTGATGCCTAACTCAAAACATACACCTAACCCTAACCCTAGGCGGACACCTTAATCTCAACCCCAACCCCAACCTTGCCCTGACGCTAACTCCAACCGTAACAGTTTCCTGAAAACTAACAGTAGCCCTAAACTTACTTCCTCAAACTAAGTTCAAACCTATCCTAACCAGAAGCCAAAATAAAACCATACACCTAACCCTAACCCTAGGCGGACACCTTAAGCTCAACCCCAACCCTAACCTGACCCTCACGCTAACTCCAACCGTAACACTGAACCGAAAACTAACAGTAGCCCTAAACTTACTCCCTCAAACTAAGTTCAAACCTAACCTAACCTGAAGCCTAACTCAAACCATACACCTAACCCTAACCCTAGGCGGACACCTTAAGCTCAACCCCAAACCTAACCTGACCCTGACGCTTACTCCAACTGTAATATTTAACCGAAAACTAACAGTAGCCCTAAACTGACTCCCTCAAACTAAGTTCAAACCTAACCTAACCTGAAGCCTAAATCAAATCATAGACCTAACCCTAACCCTAGGCGGACAACTTATGCCTAACCCCCACCCTAACCTGACCCTGACGCTTACTCCAAATGTAACAGTTAACCGAAAAGTAAGAGTAGCCCTGAACTTACACCCTCAAACTAACTTCAAACCTAATCTAACCTGAATCCTAACTCAAACCATAGACCTAACCCTAACCATAGGCGGACACCTGAAGCTCAACCCCAACCCTAACCTGACCCTGACGCTATCTCCAACCATAACACTGAACCGAAAACTAACAGTAGCCCTAAACTTACTCCCTCAAACTAAGTTCAAACATAACCTAACCTGAAGCATAACTCAAACCACAGACCTAACCCTAACCCTAGGCCGACACCTTAAGCTCAACCCCAGCCCTTACCTGACCCTCACGCTAACTCCAACCGTAACACTGAACCGAAACTAACAGTAGCCCTAAACTTACTCCCTCAAACTAACTTCAAACCTAACCTAACCTGAAGCCTAAATCAAATCATACACCTAACCCTAACCCTAGGCGGATACCTTAAGCTCAACCCCAACCCTAACCTGACCTCCAGGCTAACTCCAACCATATCACTGAACCGAAAACTAAGAGTAGCACTAAACTTACTCCCTCAAACTAAGTTCAATCCTAACCTAACCTGAAGCCTAAATGAAACCATAGACCTAACCCTAACCCTCGGCGGACACCTTATGCTTAACACCCACCCTAACCTGACCCTGACGCTTACTCCAACCGTAACAGTTAACCGAAAACTAACAGTAGCCCTAAACTTACTCCATCAAAATAACTTCAAACCTAACATAACCTTAAGCCTAAATGAAACCATACACATAACCCTAACCCCAGGCGGACACCTTAATCTCAACCCCAACCCTAACCTGGCCCTGACGCTAACTCCAACCGTAACATTTTCCCGAAAACTAACAGTAGACCTAAACTTACTCCCTCAAACTATGTTCAAACCTAACCTAACCTGAAGCCTAAATCAAACAATACACCTAACCCTAACCCTAGGCGGACACCTTAAGCTCAACTCCAACCCTAACCGGACCCTCACGCTAAATCCAAATGTAACGCTGAACCAAAAACTAACAATAGCCCTAAACTTACTCCCTCAAACTAATTTCAAACCTAACCTAACCTGAAGCCTAACTCAAACAATAGACCTAACCCTAACCCTGGGCGGACACCTTAAGCATAACCCCAACCCTAACCTGACCCTGAGGATAAATCCAACCGTAATACTGAACCGAAAACTAACAGTAGCCCTAAACTGACTCCCTCAAACTAAGTTCAAACCTAACCTAATCTAAAGCCTAAATCAAATCATGGACCTAACCCTAACCCTAGGCAGACACCTTATGCTTAAACCCCACCCTACCCTGACCCTGACGCTTACTCCAACTGTAACGGTTAACCGAAAACTAACAGTAGCCCTAAACTTACTCCCTCAAACTAACTTCAAACCTAACCTAACCTGAAGCCTAACTCAAACCACAGACCTAACCCTAACCCTAGGCGGACACCTTAAGCTTAACTCCAACCCTAACCTGAGCCTGAGGCTAAATCCAACCGTAACAGTTAACCGAAAACTAACAGTAGCCCTAAACTTACTCCCTCAAACTAAGTTTGAACCTAACCTAACTGAAGCCTAAATCAAACGATACACCTAACCCTAACCCTAGGCGGACACCTTAACTTCAACCCCAAACCTAACCTGACCCTGACGCTTACTCCAACTGTAACAGTTAAAAGAAAACTAACAGTAGCCCTAAACTGACTCCCTCAAACTAAGTTCAAACCTAACCTAAACTGAAGCGTAAATCAAACCATACACCTAACCCTAACCCTAGGCGGACACCTGAAGCTCAAACCCAACCCTAACCTGACCCTCACGCTAACTCCAACCGTAACACTGAACCAAAAACTAACTGTAGCCCTAAACTTACTCCCTCAAACTAAGTACAAACCTAACCTAACCTGAAGCCTAACTCAAACAATAGACCTAACCCTAACCCTAGGCGGACACCTTAAGCTTAACCACAAACCTAACCTGACCCTGAGGCTAAATCCAACCGTAACACTGAACCGAAAACTAACAGTAGCCCTAAACTTACTCCCTCAAACTAAGTTCAATCCTAACCTAACCTGAAGCCTAAATGAAACCATAGACCTAACCCTAACCCTAGGCGGACACCTTATGCTTAACCCCCACTCTAACCTGACCCTGATGCTTACTCCAACCGTAACAGTTAAACGAAAAGAAACAGTAGCCCTAAACTTACTCCCTCAAACTAACTTCAAACCTAACCTAACCTGAAGCCTAAATCAAACCATACACCTAACCCTAACCCTAGGCAGACACCTTAATCTCAACCCCAACCCTAACCTGACCCTGACGCTAACTCCAACCGTAACAGTTTCCCGAAAACTAACAGTAGCCCTAAACTTACTCCCTCAAACTAAGTTCAAACCTAACCTAACCTGAAGCCTAAATTAACCATACACCTAACCATAACCCTAGGCGGACACCTGAAGCTCAAACCCAACCCTAACCTGACCCTCACGCTAACTCCAACTGTAACACTGAACCTAAAATTAACAGTAGCCCTAAACTTACTCCCTAAAACTAAGTTCAAACCTAACCTAACCTGAAGCATAACTCAAACCATAGACCTAACCCTAACCCTAGGCCCACACCTGAAGCTCAACCCCAACCCTAACCTGACCCTGACGCTATCTCCAATCAGAACACTGAACCAAAAACTAACAGTAGCCCTAAACTTACTCCCTAAAACTAAGTTCAAACCTAACCTAACCTGAAGCCTAACTCAAATCACAGACCTAACCCTAAACCTGGGCGGACACCTTAAGCTCAACCCCAACCCTAACCGGACCCTAACGCTAACTCCAACCTTAACACTGAACCGTAAACTAACAGTAGCCCTACACTTACTCCCTCAAACTAAGTTAATCCTAACCTAACCTGAAGCCTAAATGAAACCATAGACCTAACCCTAACCCTAGGCGGAAAACTTATGCTTAAGCCCCACCCTAACCTGACCCTCACGCTAAATCCAAACGTAACACTGAACCAAAAACTAACAGTAGCCCTAAACTTACTCCCTCAAACTAAGTTCAAACCTAACCTAACCTGAAGCCTAACTCAAACAATAGACCTAACCCTAACCCTAGGCGGACACCTTAAGCTTAACCCCAAACCTAACCTGACCCTGAGGCTAAATCCAACCGTAATACTGAACCGAAAACTAACAGTAGCCCTAAACTGACTCGCTCAAACTAAGTTCAAACCTAACCTAACCTGAAGCCTAAATCAAACCATAAACCTAACCCTAACCCTAGGCGGACACCTTAAGCTCAACCCCAACCCTAACCTGACCCTCACGCTAACTCCAACAGTAACACTGAACCTAAAACTAACAGTAGCCCTAAACTTAATCCCTAAAACTAAGTTCAACCCTAACCTAACCTGAAGCCTAACTCAAACCATAGACCTAACCGTAACCCTAGGCCGACACCTGAAGCTCAACCCCAACCCTAACCTGACCCTGACGCTATCTCCAACCGTAACACTGAACCGAAAACTAACAGTAGCCCTAAACTTACTCCCTTAAACTAAGTTCAAACCTAACCTAACCTGAAGCCTAACTCAAATCACAGACCTAACCCTAACCCTAGGCGGACACCTTAAGCTCCACCCCAACACTAACCGGACCCTCACGCTATCTCCAAACGTAACACTGAACCGAAAACTAACAGTAGCCCTAAACTGACTCCTTCAAACTAAGTTCAAACGTAACCTAACCTGAAGCCTAAATGAAACCATAGACCTAACCCTAACCCTAGGCAGACACCTTATGCTTAAACCCCGCCCTAACCTGACCCTGACACTTACACCAAAAGTAACAGTTACCCGATAACTAACAGTAGCCCTAAACTGACTCCCTCTAACTAAGTTCAAACCTAACCTAACCTGAAGCCTAACTCAAACCACAGACCTAACCCTAACCCTAGGCGGACACCTTAAGCTTAACCCCCACCCTAACCTGAGCCTGAGGCTAAATCCAACCGTAACAGTTAACCGAAAACTAACAGTAGCCCTAAACTTACTCCCTCAAACTAAGTTCAAACCTAACCTAACCTGAAGACTAACTCAAAACATAGACCTAAGCCTAACCCTAGGCGGACACCTTATGCTTAACCCCCAGCCTAACGTGACCCTGACGCTTACTCCAACTGTAACAGTTAACCGAAAACTAACAGTAGCCCTAAACTGACTCCCTCAAACTAACTTCAAACCTAACCTAACCTGAAGCCTAAAAGAAACCATACACCTAACCCTAACCCTAGTCAGACACCTTAAGCTCAACCCCAAACCTAACTTGGCGCTGACGCTAACTCCAACAGTAACAGTTACCCGAGAACTAACGGTAGCCCTAAACTTACTCCCTCAAACTAAGTTCAAACTTAACCTAACCTGAAGCCTAAATCAAACCATACACCTAACCCTAACCCTAGGCGCACACCTTAAGCTCAACCCCAAACCTAACCTGACAATGACGCTTACTCCAACCGTAATAGTTAACCGAAAACTAACATTAGCCCTAAACTTACTCCCTCTAACTAAGTTCAAACATAACCTAACCTGAAGCCTAAATCAGACCTTACACCTAACCGTAACCCTAGGCGGACACCTTAAGCTCAACCCCAACCATAACCTGGCCCTGACAGTAACTCCAATCGTAACAGTTACCTGAAAACTAACAGTAGCTCTAAACTTACTCCCTCAAACTAAGTTCAAACCTAAACTAACCTGAAGCCTAAATCAAACCATACACCTAACCCTAACCCTAGACGGACACCTTAAGCTCATTCCCAACCCTAACCTGATCCTCAGGCTAATTCCAACCGTAACACTGAACCGAAAACTAACAGTAGCCCTAAACTTACTCCCTCAAACTAAGTTCAAAACTTACCTAACCTGAAGCCTAACTCAAACCATAGACCTAACCGTAACCCTAGGCCGACACCTGAAGCTCAACCCCAAACCTAACCTGACCCTGACGCTATCTCCAACCGTAACACTGAACCGAAAACTAACAGTAGCCCTAAACTTACTCCCTAAACCTAAGTTCAAACCTAACCTAACCTGAAGCCTAAGTCAAATCACAGACCTAACCCTAACCCTAGGCGGACACCTTAAGCTCCACCCCAAACCTACCCGGACCCTCACGCTAACTCCAAACGTAACACTGAACCGAAAACTAACAGTAGCCCTAAACTTACTCCCTCAAACTAAGTTCAATCCTAACCTAACCTGAAGCCTAAATGAAACCATAGACCTAACCCTAACCCTAGCGGACACCTTATGCTTAACCCCCAACCTAACCTGACCCTGACGCTTACTCCAACTGTAACAGTTAACCGAAAACTAACAGTAGCCCTAAACTGACTCCCTCAAACTAAGTTCAAACCTAACCTAACCTGAAGCCTAAATCAAATCATAGACCTAACCCTAACCCCAGTCGGACACCTTATGCTTAACCCCCACCCTAACCTGACCCTGACGCTTACTCCAACTGTAACAATTAACCGAAAACTAACAGTAGCCCTAAACTTACTCCCTGAAACTAAATTCAAACCTAACCTAAACTGAAGCCTAAATCAAACCATGCACCTAACCCTAACCCTAGGCGGACACCTTAAGCTCAATCCCAACCCTAACCTGGCCCTGACGCTAACTCCAACCGTAACAGTTACCCGAAAACTAACAGTAGCCCTAAACTTACTCCCTCAAACTAAGTTCAAACCTAACCTAACCAAAAGCCAAAATCAAACCATACACCTAACCCTAACCCTAGGCGGACAACTTAAGCTCAACCCCAACCCTAACCTGACCCTCACGCTAACGCCAACCGTAACACTGAACCGAAAACTAACAGTACCCCTAAACTTACTCCCTCAAACTAAGTTCAAACCTAACCTAACCTGAAGCCTAACTCAAACCACAGACCTAACCCTAACCCTAGGCGTACACCTTAAGCTTAACCCCAACCCTATCCTGACCCTGAGGCTAAATCCAACTGTAACATTTAACCGAAAACTAACAGTAGCCCTAAACTGCCTGGCTCAAACTAATTTCAATCCTAACCTAACCTGAAACCTAAATGAAACCATAGACCTAACCATAAACCTAGGCGGACAACTTATGCTTAACACCCACCCTAACCTAACCCTGACGCTTACTCCAACTGTAACAGTTAACCGAAAACGAAAAGTAGCCCTAAACTTACTCCCTCAAACTAAGTTCAAACCTAACCTAACCTGAAGCCTAAATCAAACCATACACCTAACCCTAACCCTAGGCGCACACCTTAAGCTCAACCCCAAACCTAACCTGACCCTGACGCTTACTCCAACCGTAACAGTTAACCGAAAACTAACATTAGCCCTAAACTTACTCCCTCTAACTAAGTTCAAACATAACCTAACCTGAAGCCTAAATCAGACCTTACACCTAACCGTAACCCTAGGCGGACACCTTAAGCTCAACCCCAACGATAACCTGGCCCTGACGTTAACTCCAATCGTAACAGTTACCCGAAAACTAACAGTAGCTCTAAACTTACTCCCTCAAACTAAGTTCAAACTTAACATAACCTGAAGCCTAAATCAAACAATAGACCTAACCCTAACCCTAGGCGGACATCTTAAGCTTAACTCCAACCCTATCCTGACCCTGAGGCTAAATCCAACCGTAACACTGAACCGAAAACTAACAGTAGCCCTTAACTTATTCCCTCAAACTAAGTTCATTCCTAACCTAACCTGAAGCCTAAATGAAACCATAGACCTAACCCTAACCCTAGGCGGACACTTTATGATTAACCCCCACCCTAACCTGACCCTGACGCTTACTCCAACCGTAACAGTTAAACGAAAACTAACAGTAGCCCTAAACATTCTCCATCAAACTAACTTCAAACCTAACCTAACCTTAAGCCAAAATGAAACCATACACCTAACCCTAACCCTAGGCGGACACCTTAATCTCAACCCCAACCCTAACCTGTCCCTGACACTAACTCCAACCGTAACAGTTTCCCGAAAACTAAGAGTAGCCCTAAACTTACTCCCTCAAACTAAGTTCAAACCTAACCTAACCTGAAGCCTAAATCAAACCATACACCTAACCCTAACCCTAGGCGGACACCTTAAGCTCAACCCCAACCCTAACCTGACCTCCAGGCTAACTCCAACCATATCATTGAACCGAAAAGTAAGAGTAGCCCTAATCTGACTCCCTCAAACTAAATTCAAACCTAACCTAATCTGAAGCCTAAATCAAATCTTAGACCTAACCCTAACCCTAGGCGGACACCTTAAGCTCAACTCCAACCCTAAACTGACCCTGACGCTATCTCCAACCGTAACACTGAACCGAAATCTAACAGTAGTCCTAAACTTACTCACTCAAACTAAGTTCAAACGTAACCTAACCTGGAGCCTAAATCAAACCATGGACCTTACCCTAACCCTAGGCGGACACCTCAAGCTAACCCCAACCCTAACCTGACCCTGACGCTAACTCCAAACATAATACTGAACCGAAAACTAACAGTAGCCCTAAACTTACTCCCTCAAACTAAGTTTGAACCTAACCTAACCTGAAGCCTAAATCAAACCATACACCTAACCCTAACCCTAGGCGGACACCTTAACTTCAACCCCAAACCTAACCTGACCCTGACGCTTACTCCAACTGTAACAGTTAAAAGAAAACTAACAGTAGCCCTAAAGTTACTCCCTCAAACTAAGTTCAAACCTAACCTAAACTGAAGCGTAAATCAAACCATACACCTAACCCTAACCCTAGGCGGACTCCTGAAGCTCAAACCCAACCCTAACCTGACCCTCACGCTAACTCCAACCGTAACACTGAACCTAAAACTAACAGTATCCCTAAACTTAATCCCTAAAACTAAGTTCAACCCTAACCTAACCTGAAGCCTAACTCAAACCATAGACCTAACTGTAACCCTAGGCCGACACATGAAGCTCAACCCCAACCCTAACCTGACCCTGACGCTATCTCCAACCGTAACACTGAACCGAAAACTAACAGGAGCCCTAAACTTACTCCCTAAAACTAAGTTCAAACCTAACCTATCCTGAAGCCTAAGTCAAATCACAGACCTAACCCTAACCCTAGGCGGACACCTTAAGCTCCACCCCAACCCTAACCGGACCCTCACGCTAACTCCAAACGTAACACTGAACCGAAAACTAACAGTAGCCCTAAACTTACTCCCTCAAACTAAGTTCAATCCTAACCTAACCTGAAGCCTAAATGAAACCATAAACCTAACACTAACCCTAGCGGACACCTTATGCTTAACCCCCAACCTAACCTGACCCTGACGCTTACTCCAACCGTAACAGTTAACCGAAAACTAACAGTAGCCCTAAACTGACTCCCTCAAACTAAGTTCTAACCTAACCTAACCTGAAGCCTAAATCAAATCATAGACATAAACCTAACCCTAGGCGGACACCTTATGCTTAAACCCCACCCTAACCTGACCCTGACGCTTACTCCAACTTTAACAATTAACCGAAAACTAACAGTAGCCCTAAACTTACTCCCTGAAACTAACTTCAAACCTAACCTAACCTGAAGCCTAAATCAAACCATACACCTAACCCTAACCCTAGGCGGACACCTTAAGTTCAACCCCAACCCTAACCTGACCTCCCAGCTAACTCCAACCATATCACTGAACTGAAAACTAAGAGAAGCCCTAAACTTACTCCCACAAACTAAGTTCAATCCTAACCTAACCTGAAGCCTAAATGAAACCATAGACCTAACGCTAACCCTAGGCGGACACCTTATGGTTAACCCCCACCATAACCTGACCCTGACGCTTACTCCAACCGTAACAGTTAAACGAAAACTAACAATAGCCCTAAACTTACTCCCTCAAACTAAGTTCAAACCTATCCTAACCTGAAGCCTAAATCAAACCATACACCTAACACTAACCCTAGGCGGATACCTTAAGCTCAACCCCAAACCTAACCTGACCTTGACACTTACACCAACAGTAACAGTTAACCGAAAACTAACAGTAGCCCTAAACTGACTCCCTCAAACTAAGTTCAAACCTAACCTAACCTGAAGCCTAAATCAAATCTTAGACCTAACCCTAACCCTAGACGGACACCTTATGCTTAACCCCCACCCTAACCTGACCCTGACTCTTACTCCAACCTTAACAGTTAACCGAAAACTAACAGTAGCCCTAAACTTACTCCATCAAACTAACTTCAAACCTAACCTAACCTTAAGCCTAAATGAAACCATACACCTAACCCTAAACCTAGGCGGACACCTTAATCTCAACCCCAAACCTAACCTGACCCTGACGCTATCTCCAAACGTAACACTGGACCGAAAACTAACAGTAGCCCTAAACTTACTCCCTCAAACTAAGTTCAATCCTAACCTAACCTGAAGCTTAAATGAAAACATAGACCTAACCCTAAACCTAGGCGGACACCTTATGCTTAACCCCCACCCTAACCTGACCCTCACGCTAATTCCAACCGTAACACTGAACCGAAAACTAACAGTAGCCCTAAACTGACTCCCTCAAACTAAGTTCAAACCTAACCTAACCTGAAGCCTAAATCAAATCATAGACCTAACCCTAACCCTAGGCGGACAAATTATGCTTAACCCCCACCCTAACCTGACCCTGACGCTTACTCCAACTGTAACAGGTATCCGAAAACTAACAGTAGCCCTGAACTTACACCCTCAAACTAACTTCAAACCTAATCTATCCTGAAGCCTAACTCAAACCATAGACCTAACCCTAACCCTAGGCGGACACCTTAAGCTCAACCCCAACCCTAACCTGACCCTGACGCTATCTCCAACCATAACACTGAACCGAAAACTAACAGTAGCCCTAAACTTACTCCCTCAAACTAAGTTCAAACCTAACCTAACCTGAAGCCTAACTCAAACCACAGACCTAACCCTAACCCTAGGCGGACATCTTAAGCTTAACCCCAACCCTAACCTGACCCTGATTTTTACTCCAACCGTAACTGTTAACCGAAAACTAACAGTAGCCCTCAATTTACTCCATCAAACTAACTTCAAACCTAACATAACCTTAAGCCTAAATGAAACCATACACCTAACCCTAACCCGAGGCGGACACCTTAATCTCAACCCCAACCCTAACCTTGGCCTGACGCTAACTCCAAACATAACAGTTTCCCGAAAACTAACAGTAGCCCTAAACTTACTCCCTCAAACTAAGTTCAATCCTAACCTAACCTGAAGCCTAAATGAAACCATAGACCTAAACCTAACCCTAGGCGGACACCTTATGCTTAACCCCCACCCTAAACTGACTCTGACGCTTACTCCAACTGTAACATTTAACCGAAAACTAACAGTAGCCCTAAACTTACTCCCTGAAACTAACATCAAACCTAACCTAACCTGAAGCCAAAATCAAACCATACACCTAACCCTAACCCTAGGCGGACACCTTAAGTTCAACCCCAACCCTAACCTGACCTGACGCTAACTCCAACCGTAACAGTTACCCGAAAACTAACAGTAGCCCTAAACTTACTCCCTCAAACGAAGTTCAAACCTAACCTAACCAGAAGCCAAAATCAAACCATACACCTAACCCTAACCCTAGGAGGACAACTTATGCTTAACACCCACCCTAACCTGACCCTGACGCTATCTCCAACCATAACACTGAACCAAAAACTAACAGTAGCCCTAAACTTACTCCCTCAAACTAAGTTCAAACCTAACCTAACCTGAAGCCTAACTCTAACCAGACCTAACCCTAACCCTAGGCGGACACCTTAAGCTCAACCCCAACCCTAACCTGACCCTCACGCTAACTCCAACCGTAACACTGAACCGAAAACTAACAGTAGCCCTAAACTTACTCCCTCAAACTAACTTCAAACCTAACCTAACCTGAAGCCTAACTCAAACCATAGACCTAACCCTAACCCTAGGCGGACACCTAAAGCTCAACCCCAACCCTAACCTGACCCTGACGCTATCTCCAACCGTAACACTGAACCGAAAACTAACAGTAGCCCTAAACTTACTCCCTCAAACTAAGTTCAAACCTAACCTAACCTGAAGCCTAACTCAAACCACAGACCTAACCCTAACCCTAGGCGGACACCTTAAGCTCAACCCCAACTCTAACCGGACCCTCACGCTAACTCCAAACGTAACATTGAACCGAAAACTAACAGTAGCCCTAAACTTACTCCCTCAAATTAATTTCAATCCTAACCTAACCTGAAGCCTAAATGAAACCATAGACCTAACCCTAACCCTAGGCGGACACCTTATGCTTAACCCCCACCCTAACCTGACCCTGACGCTTACTCCAACCGTAACAGTTAAACGAAAACTAAGAGTAGCCCTAAACTGTCTCCCTCAAACTAAGTTCAAACCTAACCTAACCTGAAGCCTAACTCAAACAATAGACCTAACCCTAACCCTAGGCGGACACCTTAAGCTTAACCCCAACCCTAACCTGACCCTGAGGCAAAATCGAACCGTAACACTGAACCGAAAACTAACAGTTTCCCTAAACGTACTCCCTCAAACTAAATTCAATCCTAATCTAACCTGAAGCCTAAATGAACCATAGACCTAACCCTAACCCTAGGCGGACACCTTATGCTTAACCCCCACCCTAAACTGACACTGACGCTTACTCCAACTGTAACAGTTAACCGAAAACTAACAGTAGCCCTAAACTTACTCCCTGAAACTAACTTCAAACCTAACCTAACCTGAAGCCAAAATCAAACCATACACCTAACCCTAACCCTGGGCGGACACCTTAATCTCAACCCCAACCCTAACCTTGCCCTGACGCTAACTCCAACCATAAGAGTTTCCCGAAAACTAACAGTATCCCTAAAATTACTCCCTCAAACTAAGTTCAATCCTAACCTAACCTGAAGCCTAAATGAAACCATAGAACTAACCCTAACCCTAGGCGGACACCTTATGCTTAACCCCCACCCTAACCTGACCCTGACGCTTACTCCAACCGTAACAGTTAACCGAAAACTAACAGTAGCCCTAAACTGACTCCCTCAAACTAAGTTCAAACCTAACCTAACCTGAAGCCTAAATCAAATCCTAGACCTAACCCTAACCCTAAGCGGACACCTTGTGCTTAACCCCCACCCTAACGTGACCCTGACGCTTACTCCAACTGTAACAGTTAACCGAAAACTAACAGTAGCCCTAAACTTACTCCCTCAAACTAAGTTCAATCCTAACCTAACCTGAAGCCTAAATGAAACCATAGACCTAACCCTAACCCTAGGCGGACACCTTAAGCTCAACCCCAACCCTAACCTGGCCCTGATGCTAACTCCAACCGTAACACTTACACGAAAACTAACAGTAGCCCTAAACTTACTCCCTCAAACTAAGTTCAAACCTAACCTAATCTGAAGCCTATCTCAAACCATAGACCTAACCCTAACCCTAGGCGGACACCTGAAGCTCAACCCCAACCCTAACCTGTCCCTGACGCTATCTCCAACCGTAACACTGAACCGAAAACTAACAGTAGCCCTAAACTTACTCCCTCAAACTAAGTTCAAACCTAACCTAACCTGAAGCCTAACTCAAACAATAGACCTAACCCTAACCCTAGGCGGACACCTTAAGCTTGACCCCAACCCTAACCTGACCCTGAGGCTAAATTCAACCGTAACACTGAACCGAAAAATACAATAGGCTTAAACTTACTCCCGAAAACTAAGTTCAAAACTAACCTAACCTGAAGCCTAACTCAAACCATAGACCTAACCCTAACCCTAGGCGGACACCTGAATCTCAACCCCAACCCTAACTTGACCATGACGCTATCCCCAACCGTAACACTGAACTGAAAACTAACAGTAGCCCTAAACTTACTCCCTCAAACTAAGTTCAAACCTAACCTAACCTGAAGCCTAAATCAAACCATACACCTAAATCTAACCCTAGGCGGACACCTTAAGCTCAACCCCAAACCTAACCTGGCCCTGACGCTAACTCCAACAGTAACAGTTACCCGAAAACTAACAGTAGCCCTAAACTTACTCCCTCAAACTAAGTTCAAACCTAACCTAACCTGAAGCCTAACTCAAACCATAGACCTAACCCTAACCCTAGGCGGACACCTGAAACTCAACCACAACCCTAACCAGACCCTGACGCTATCTCCAACCGTAACACTGAACCGAAAACTAACAGTAGCCCTAAACTTACTCCCTCAAACTAACTTCAAACCTAACCTAACCTTAAGCCTAAATGAAACCATACACCTAACCCTAACACTATGCGGACACCTTAAGCTCAACCCCAACCCTAACCTGACCTCCAGGCTAACTCCAACCATATCAAAGAACCGAAAACTAAGAGTAGCCCTAAACTTACTCCCTCAAACTAAGTTCAATCCTAACCTAACCTGAAGCCTAAATGAAACCATAGACCTAACCATAACCCTAGGCGGACACCTTATGGTTAACCGCCACCGTAACCTGACCCTGACGCTTACTCCAACCGTAACAGTTAACGTAAAACTAACAGTAGCCCTAAATTTACTCCATCAAACCAACGTCAAACCTAACCTAACCTTAAGCCTAAATGAAACCATACACCTAACCCTAACCCTAGGCGGACACCTTAATCTCAACCCCAACCCTAACCTTGCCCTGACGCTAACTCCAACCATAAGAGTTTCCCGAAAACTAACAGTATCCCTAAAATTACTCCCTCAAACTAAGTTCAATCCTAACCTAACCTGAAGCCTAAATGAAACCATAGAACTAACCCTAACCCTAGGCGGACACCTTAGGCTTAACCCCCACCCTAACCTGACCCTGACGCTTACTCCAACTGTAACAGTTAACCGAAAACTAACAGTAGTCCTAAACTTACTCCCTGAAACTAACGTCAAACCTAACCTAACCTGAAGCCTAAATCAAGCCATACACCTAACCCTAACCCTAGGCGGACACCTTTAGCTCAACCCCAACCCTAACCTGACCACCAGGCTAACTCCAACCATATCACTGAACCGAAAACTAAGAGTAGCCATAAACTTACTCGCTCAAACTAAGTTCATACCTAACCTAACCTGAAGCCTAACTCAAATCATAGACATAACCCTAACAATAGGCGGACACCTGAAGCTCAACCCCAACCCTAACCTGACACTGACACTAACTCCAACCGTAACAGTTACCCGAAAACTAACAGTAGCCCTAAACTTACTCACTCAAACTAAGTTCAAACATAAACTAACCTAAAGCCTAAATCAAACCACAGACCTAACCCTAACCCTAGGCGGACACCTTAAGCTCAACTCCAACCCTAACCCGACCCTGACGCTATCTCCAACCGTAACACTGAACCGAAAACTAACAGTAGCCCTAAACTTACTCCCTCAAACTAAGTTCAATCCTAACCTAACCTGAAGCCTAAATGAAACCATAGACCTAACCCTAACCCTAGGCAGAAACCTTATGCTTAACCCCTCCCTAACCTGACCCTGACGCTTTCTCCAACCGTAACAGTTAAACGAAAACTAACAGTAGCCATAAACTTACTCCCTCAAACTAAGTTCAAACCTAACCTAACCTGAAGCCTAATTCAAACCATACACCTAACCCTAACCCTAGGCAGACACCTTATGCTCAACCCCAAACCTAACCTGACCCTGGCGCTAACTCCAACCGTAACAGTTAACCGAAAACTAACAGTAGCCCTAAACTGACTCCCTGAAACTAAGTTCAAACCTAACCTAACCTGAAGCCTAACTCAAACCATAGACCTAACCCTAACCCTAGGCGGACACCTTAAGCTTGACCCCAACCCTAACCTGACCCTGAGGCTAAATTCAATCATAACACTGAACCGAAAAATAAAATAGGCCTAAACATACTCCCTCAAACTATGTTCAAACCTAACCTAACCTGAAGCCTAACTCAAACCATAGACCTAAACGTAACCCTAGGCGGACACCTGAATCTTAATCCCAAACCTAACTTGACCATGACGCTATCTCCAACCGTAACACTGAACCGAAAACTAACAGTAGCCCTAAACTTACTCCCTAAAACTAAGTTCAAACCTAACCTAACCTGAAGCCTAACTCAAACCATAGACCTAACTCTAACCCTAGGCCGACACCTGAAGCTCAACCCCTACCCTAAACTGACCCTGACGCTATCTCCAACCGTAACACTGAACCGAAATCTAACAGAAGCCCTAAACTTACTCCCTAAAACTAAGTTCAAACCTAACCTAACCTGAAGCCTAACTCAAATCACAGACCTAACCCTAAACCTAGGCGGACACCTTAATATCAACCCCAACCCTAACCGGACCCTAACGCTAACTCCAAACGTAACACTTAACCGAAAACTAACAGTAGCTCTAAACTTACTCCCTCAAACTAAGTTCAAACCTAACCTAACCTGAAGCCTAAATCAAATCATAGACCTAACCCTAACCCTAGGCGGACACCTTATGCTTAACCCCCTCCCTACGCTGACCCTGACGCTTACTCCAACTGTAACAGTTAAACGAAAACTAACAGTAGCCCTAAACTTACTCCCTCAAACTAACTTCAAACCTAACCTTACCTGAAGCCTAAATGAAACCATAGACCTAACCCTAACCCTAGGCGGACACCTTAAGCTCAACCCCAACCCTAACCTGACCCTGACGCAATCTCCAACAGTAACAGTTACCCGAAAACTAAGAGTAGCCGTAAACTTACTCCCTCAAACTAAGTTCAAACCTAACCTATCCTGAAGCCTAACTCAAACCACAGACCTAACCCTATCCCTAGGCGGACACCTTAAGCTCAACCATAACCCTAACCGGACCCTCACACTAACTCCAAACCTAACACTGAACCAAAAACTAACAGTAGCCCTAAACTTACTCCCTCAAACTAAGTTCAAACCTAACCTAACCTGAAGCCTAACTCAAACAATAGACCTAACCCTAACCCTAGGCGGACACCTTAAGCTTAACCGTAACCCTAACCTGACCCTGAGGCTAAATCCAACCGGAACACTGAACCGAAAACTAACAGTAGCCCTAAACTTACTCCCTCAAACTAAGTTCAATCCTAACCTAACCTGAAGCCTAAATGAAACCATAGACCTAACCCTAACCCTAGGCAGACACCTTATGCTTAACCCCCACCCTAACCTGACCCTGACGCTTACTCCAACCGTAACAGTTAAACGAAAACTAACAGTAGCCCTAAACTTACTCCCTCAAACTAAGTTCAAACCTAACCTAACCTGAAGCCTAAATCAAACCATACACCTAACCCTAACCCTAGGCGGACACCTTAAGCTCAACCCCAAACCTAACCTGACCCTGACGCTTACTCCAAACGTAACAGTTAACCGAAAACTAACAGTAGCCCTAAACTGACTCCCTCAAACTAAGTTCAAACCTAACCTAACCTGAAGCCTAACTCAAACCATAGACCTAACCCTAACCCTAGGCGGACACCTGAATCTCAACCCCAACCCTAACTTGACCATGACGCTATCTCCAACCGTAACACTGAACTGAAAACTAACAGTAGCCCTAAACTTACGCCCTCAAACTAAGTTCAAACCTAACCTAACCTGAAGCCTAAATCAAACCATACACCTAAATCTAACCCTAGGCGGACACCTTAAGCTCAACCCCAAACCTAACCTGGCCCTGACGCTAACTCCAACAGTAACAGTTACCCGAAAACTAACAGTAGCCTTAAACTTACTCCCTCAAACTAAGTTCAAACCTAACCTAACCTGAAGCCTAACTCAAACCATACACCTAACCCTAACCCTAGGCGGACACCTTAAGCTCAACCCCAAACCTAACCTGACCCTGACGCTAACTCCAACAGTAACAGTTACCCGAAAACTAACAGTAGCCCTAAACTTACTTCGTCAAACTAAGTTCAAACCTAACCTAACCTGAAGCCTAATTCAAACCATACACCTAACCCTAACCCTAGGCAGACACCTTATGCTCAACCCCAAACCTAACCTGACCCTGGCGCTAACTCCAACCGTAACAGTTAACCGAAAACTAACAGTAGCCCTAAACTGACTCCCTGAAACTAAGTTCAAACCTAACCTAACCTGAAGCCTAACTCAAACCATAGACCTAACCCTAACCCTAGGCGGACACCTTAAGCTTGACCCCAACCCTAACCTGACCCTGAGGCTAAATTCAATCATAACACT
Organism: Tupaia tana; assembly: GCA_026018925.1. Lineage (NCBI taxonomy): Eukaryota > Metazoa > Chordata > Mammalia > Scandentia > Tupaiidae > Tupaia > Tupaia tana. Next base: position 699,811 of record JAKSZU010000094.1, read on the forward strand.
GAACCGAAAAATAAAATAGGCCTAAACATACTCCCTCAAACTATGTTCAAACCTAACCTAACCTGAAGCCTAACTCAAACCATAGACCTAAACGTAACCCTAGGCGGACACCTGAATCTTAATCCCAAACCTAACTTGACCATGACGCTATCTCCAACCGTAACACTGAACCGAAAACTAACAGTAGCCCTAAACTTACTCCCTAAAACTAAGTTCAAACCTAACCTAACCTGAAGCCTAACTCAAACCATAGACCTAACTCTAACCCTAGGCCGACACCTGAAGCTCAACCCCTACCCTAAACTGACCCTGACGCTATCTCCAACCGTAACACTGAACCGAAATCTAACAGAAGCCCTAAACTTACTCCCTAAAACTAAGTTCAAACCTAACCTAACCTGAAGCCTAACTCAAATCACAGACCTAACCCTAAACCTAGGCGGACACCTTAAGATCAACCCCAACCCTAACCGGACCCTAACGCTAACTCCAAACGTAACACTTAACCGAAAACTAACAGTAGCTCTAAACTTACTCCCTCAAACTAAGTTCAAACCTAACCTAACCTGAAGCCTAAATCAAATCATAGACCTAACCCTAACCCTAGGCGGACACCTTATGCTTAACCCCCTCCCTACGCTGACCCTGACGCTTACTCCAACTGTAACAGTTAAACGAAAACTAACAGTAGCCCTAAACTTACTCCCTCATACTAACTTCAAACCTAACCTTACCTGAAGCCTAAATGAAACCATAGACCTAACCCTAACCCTAGGCGGACACCTTAAGCTCAACCCCAACCCTAACCTGACCCTGACGCAATCTCCAACAGTAACAGTTACCCGAAAACTAAGAGTAGCCGTAAACTTACTCCCTCAAACTAAGTTCAAACCTAACCTATCCTGAAGCCTAACTCAAACCACAGACCTAACCCTATCCCTAGGCGGACACCTTAAGCTCAACCATAACCCTAACCGGACCCTCACACTAACTCCAAACCTAACACTGAACCAAAAACTAACAGTAGCCCTAAACTTACTCCCTCAAACTAAGTTCAAACCTAACCTAACCTGAAGCCTAACTCAAACAATAGACCTAACCCTAACCCTAGGCGGACACCTTAAGCTTAACCGTAACCCTAACCTGACCCTGAGGCTAAATCCAACCGGAACACTGAACCGAAAACTAACAGTAGCCCTAAACTTACTCCCTCAAACTAAGTTCAATCCTAACCTAACCTGAAGCCTAAATGAAACCATAGACCTAACCCTAACCCTAGGCAGACACCTTATGCTTAACCCCCACCCTAACCTGACCCTGACGCTTACTCCAACCGTAACAGTTAAACGAAAACTAACAGTAGCCCTAAACTTACTCCCTCAAACTAAGTTCAAACCTAACCTAACCTGAAGCCTAAATCAAACCATACACCTAACCCTAACCCTAGGCGGACACCTTAAGCTCAACCCCAAACCTAACCTGACCCTGACGCTTACTCCAAACGTAACAGTTAACCGAAAACTAACAGTAGCCCTAAACTGACTCCCTCAAACTAAGTTCAAACCTAACCTAACCTGAAGCCTAACTCAAACCATAGACCTAACCCTAACCCTAGGCGGACACCTGAATCTCAACCCCAACCCTAACTTGACCATGACGCTATCTCCAACCGTAACACTGAACTGAAAACTAACAGTAGCCCTAAACTTACGCCCTCAAACTAAGTTCAAACCTAACCTAACCTGAAGCCTAAATCAAACCATACACCTAAATCTAACCCTAGGCGGACACCTTAAGCTCAACCCCAAACCTAACCTGGCCCTGACGCTAACTCCAACAGTAACAGTTACCCGAAAACTAACAGTAGCCTTAAACTTACTCCCTCAAACTAAGTTCAAACCTAACCTAACCTGAAGCCTAACTCAAACCATACACCTAACCCTAACCCTAGGCGGACACCTTAAGCTCAACCCCAAACCTAACCTGACCCTGACGCTAACTCCAACAGTAACAGTTACCCGAAAACTAACAGTAGCCCTAAACTTACTTCGTCAAACTAAGTTCAAACCTAACCTAACCTGAAGCCTAACTCAAACCATAGACCTAACCCTAACCCTAGGCGGACACCTGAAGCTCAACCACAACCCTAACCTGACCCTGACGCTATCTCCAACCGTAACACTGAACCGAAAACTAACAGTAGCCGCAAACTATATTCCTCAAACTAATTTCAAACCTAACCTAACCTGAAGCCTAACTGAAACCACAGACCTAACCCTAACCCTAGGCGGACACCTTAAGCTCAACCCCAACCCTAACCTGACCCTCACGCTAACTCCAACCGTAACACTGAACCGAAAACTAACAGTAGCCCTAAACTTACCCCCTCAAACTAAGTTCAAACCTAACCTAACCTGAAGCCTAACTCAAACAATAGACCTAACCCTAACCCTAGGCGGACACCTTAAGCTTGACCCCAACCCTAACCTGACCCTGAGGCTAAATTCAACCTTAACACTGAACCGAAAAATACAATAGGCTTAAACTTACTCCCTAAAACTAAGTTCAAACCTAACCTAACCTGAAGCCTAACTCAAATCACAGACCTAACCCTAAACCTGGGCGGACACCTTAAGCTCAACCCCAACCTTAACCGGACCCTAACGCTAACTCCAAACGTAACACTGAACCGAAAACTAACAGTAGCTCTAAACTTACTCCCTCAAACTAAGTTCAATCTTAACCTAACCTGAAGCCTAAATGAAACCATAGACCTAACCCTAACCCTAGGCGGACACCTTATGCTTAACCCCCACTCTAACCTGACCCTGACGCTTACTCCAACCGTAACAATTAACCGAAAACTAACAGTAGCCCTAAACTTACTCCCTCAAACTAAGTTCAATCCTAACCTAACCTGAAGCCTAAATGAAACCATAGACCTAACCCTAACCCTAGGCGGAAACCTTATGCTTAACCCCCACTCTAACCTGACCCTGACGCTTACTCCAACCGTAACAGTTAAACGAAAACTAACAGTAGCCCTAAACTTACTCCCTCAAACTAAGTTTAATCCTAACCTAACCTGAAGCCTAAATGAAACCATAGACCTAACCCTAACCCTAGGCGGAAAACTTAGCTTAACCCCCCCCCTAACCTGACCCTGACGTTTACTCCAACCGTAACAGTTAACCGAAAACTAACAGTAGCCCTAAACTTACTCCCTAAAACTAAGTTCAATCCTAACCTAACCTGAAGCCTAAATGAAACCATAGACCTAATCCTAACCCTAGGCGGAAACCTTATGCTTAACCCCCACCCTAACCTGACCCTGACGCTTACTCCAACCGTAACAGTTAAACGAAAACTAACAGTAGCCCTAAACTTATTCCCTCAAACTAAGTTCAAACCTAACCTAACATGAAGCCTAAATCAAATCATAGACCTAACCCTAACCCTAGGCGGACACCTTATGCTTAACCCCCACCCTATCCTGACCCTGACGCTTACTCCAACTGTAACATTTAACCGAAAACTAACAGTAGCCCTAAACTTACTCCCTCAAACTAACTTCAAACCTAACCTAACCTGAAGCCTAAATCAAACCAAACACCTAACCCTAACCCTAGGCGGACACCTTAATCTCAACCCCAACCCTAACCTGGCCCTCACGGCTCACTCCAACCGAAACAGTTTCCCGAAAACTAACAGTAGCCCTAAACTTACTCCCTCAAACTAAGTTCAAACCTAACCTAACCTGAAGCCTAAATCAAACCATACACCTAACCCTAACCCTAGGCGGACACCTTAAGCTCAACCCCAACCCTAACCTGACCTCCAGGCTAACTCCAACCATATCACTGAACCGAAAACTAAGAGTAGCCCTAAACTTACTCGCTCAAACTAAGTTCAAACCTAACCTAACCTGAAGCCTAACTCAAATCATAGACATAACCCTAACAATAGGCGGACACCTGAAGCTCAACCCCAACCCTAACCCGACCCTGACGCTATCTCCAACCGTAACACTGAACTGAAAACTAACAGTAGCCCTAAACTTACTCCCTCAAACTAAGTTCAAACCTAACCTAAACTGAAGCCTAACTCAAACAATAGACCTAACCCTAACCCTAGGCGGACACCTTAAGCTTGACCCCAACCCTAACCTGACCCAGAGGCTTAATTCAACCTTAACACTGAACCAAAAAATACAATAGGCCTAAACTTACTCCCTCAAACTAAGTTCAAACCTAACCTAACCTGAAGCCTAACTCAAAAAATAGACCAAACCCTAACCCTAGGCGGACCCCATAAGCTCAACCCCAACCCTAACCGAACCCTCACGCTAACTCCAACCGTAACACTGAACCGAAAACTAAGAGTAGCCCTAAACTTACTCCCTCAAACTAAGTTCAAACCTAACCTAACCTGAAGCCTAAATCAAATCATAGACCTAACCCTAACCCTAGGCGGACAACTTATGCTTAACCCCCACCCTAACCTGACCCTGACGCTTACTCCACATGTAACAATTAACCGAAAACTAACAGTAGCCCTAAACTTACACCCTCAAACTAAGTTCAAACCTAACCTAACCTGAAGCCTAACTCAAACCACAGACCTAACCCTAACCCTAGGCGGACACCTTAAGCTTAACCCCAACCCTAACCTGACCCTCACGCTAACTCCAACCGTAACACTGAACCGAAAACTAACAGTAGCCCTAAACTTACTCCCTCAAACTAAGTTCAATCCTAACCTAACCTGAAGCCTAAATGAAACCATAGACCTAACCCTAACCCTATGCGGACACCTAAAGCTCAACCCCAACCCTAACCTGACATCCAGGCTAACTCCAACCATATCACTGAACCGAAAACTAACAGTAGCCCTAAACTGACTCCCTCAAACTAAGTTCAAACCTATCCTAACCTGAAGCCTAAATCAAACCATACACCTAACCCTAACCCTAGGCGGATACCTTAATCTCAACCGCAAACCTAACCTGACCCTGACACTTACACCAACTGTAACAGTTAACCGAAAACTAACAGTAGCCCTAAACTTACTCCCTCAAACTAAGTTCAAAACTAACCTAACCTGAAGCCTAAATCAAATCTTAGACCTAACCCTAACCCTAGGCGGACACCTTATGCTTAACCCAGACCTTAACCTGACCCTGACGCTTACTCCAACCGTAACAGTTAACCTAAAACTAACTGGAGCCCTAAATTTACTCCATCAAACTAACTTCAAACCTAACCTAACCTTAAGCCTAAATGAAACCATACACCTAACCCTAACCATAGGCAGACACCTTAATCTCAACCCCAACCCTAACCTTGCCCTGACGCTAACTCCAACCATAACAGTTTCCCGAAAACTAACAGTAGCCCTAAACTTACTCCCTCAAACTAAGTTCAAACCTAACCTAACCTGATGCCTAACTCATACCACAGACCTAACCGTAACCCTAGGCGGACACCTTAAGCTCAACCCCAACGGTAACCGGACCCTCACGCTAACTCCAAACGTAACACTGAACCAAAAACTAACAGTAGCCCTAAACTTACTCCCTCAAACTAAGTTCAAACCTAACCTAACCTGAAGCCTAACTCAAACAATAGACCTAACCCTAACCCTAGGCGGACACCTTATGCTTAAACACCACCCTACCCTGACCCTGACGCTTACTCCAACTATAACAGTTAACCGAAAACTAACAGTAGTCCTAAACTTTCTCCCTCAAACTAAGTTCAAGCCTAACCTAACCTGAAGCCTAACTCAAATCACAGACCTAACCCTAAACCTAGGCGGACACCTTACGCTCAATCCCAACCTTAACCGGACCCTAACGCTAACTCCAAACATAACACTGAACCGAAAACTAACAGTAGCTCTAAACTTACTCCCTCAAACTAAGTTCAATCCTAACCTAACCTGAAGCCTAAATGAAACCATAGACCTAACCCTAACCCTAGGCGGACACCTTATGCTTAACCCCCACTCTAACCTGACCCTGACGCTTACTCCAACCATAACAGTTAACCGAAATCTAACAGTAGCCCTAAACTGACTCCCTCAAACTATGTTCAAACCTAATCTAACCTGAAGCCTAAATCAAATCATAGACCTAACCCTAACCCTAGGCGGACACCTTATGCTTAACCCCCACCCTACCCTGACCCTGACGCTTACTCCAACTGTAACAGTTAACCGAAAACTAACAGTAGCCCTAAACTTACTCCCTGAAACTAACTTCAAACCTAACCTAACCTGAAACCTAAATCAAACCAAACACCTAACCCTAACCCTAGGCGGACACCTTAATCTCAACCCCAACCCTAACCTGGCCCTCACACTAACTCCAACCGTAACAGTTTCCCGAAAACTAACAATAGCCCTAAACTTACTCCCTCAAACTAAGTTCAAACCTAACCCAACCTGAAGCCTAAATCAAACCATACACCTAACCCTAACCCTAGGCGGACACTTTAAGCTCATCCCCAACCCTAACCTGACCTCCAGGCTAACTCCAACCATATCACTGAACCGAAAACTAAGAGTAGCCCTAAACTTACTCGCTCAAACTAAGTTCAAACCTAACCTAACCTGAAGCCTAACTCAAATCATAGACATAACCCTAACTATAGGCGGACACCTGAAGCTCAACCCCAACCCTAACCTGACCCTGACGCTATCTCCAACCGTAACACTGAACCGAAAACTAACAGCAGTCCTAAACTTTCTCCCTAAAACTAAGTTCAAACCTAACCTAACCTGAAAACTAACTCAAATCACAGACCTAACCCTAAACCTAGGCGGACACCTTAAGCTCAACCCCAACCTTAACCGGACCCTAACGCTAACTCCAAACGTAACACTGAACCGAAAACTAACAGTAGCTCTAAACTTACTCCCTCAAACTAAGTTCAATCCTAACCTAACCGGAAGCCTAAATGAAATCATAGACCTAACCCTAACCCTAGGCGGACACCTTATGCTTAACCCCCATTCTAACCTGACCCTGACGCTTACTCCAACCGTAACAGTTAACCGAAACCTAACAGTAGCCCTAAACTTACTCCCTCAAACTAAGTTCAAACCTAACCTAACCTGAAGCCTAAATCAAACCATACACCTAACCCTAACCCTAGGCGGACACCTTAAGCTCAACCCCAAACCTAACCTGACCCTGGCGCTTGCTCCAACCATAACAGTTAACCGAAAACTGACAGTAGCCGTAAAATTACTCCCTCAATCTAGTTCAAACCTAACCTAACCTGAAGCCTAACTCAAACCACAGACCTAACCCTAACCCTAGGCGGACACCTTAAGCTCAACCCCAACCCTAACCTGACCCTCATGCTATCTCCAACCGTAACACTGAACCGAAAACTAACAGTAGCACTAAACTTACTCCCTCAAACTAAGTTCAAACCTAACCTAACCTGAAGCCTAACTCAAACAATAGACCTAACCCTAACCCTAGGCGGACACCTTAAGCTTGACCCCAACCCTAACCTGAACCTGAGGATAAATTCAACCATAACACTGAACCGAAAAATAAAATAGGCCTAAACATACTCCCTCAAACTAAGTTAAAACCTAACCTAACCTGAAGCCTAACTCAAACCATAGACCTAACCCTAACCCTAGGCGGACACCTCAAGCTAACCCCAACCCTAACCTGACCCTGACGCTAACTCCAACCATAATACTGAACAGAAAACTAACAGTAGCCCTAAACTTACTCCCTCAAACTAAGTTCAAACCTATCTTACCTGAAGCCTAAATCAAACAATACACTTAACCCTAACCCTAGGCGGACACCTTAAACTCAACCCCAAACCTAACCTGACCCTGACGCTTACTCCAACCGTAACAGTTAACCGAAAACTAACAGTAGCCCTAAACTTACTCCCTCTGATTAAGTTCAAACATAACCTAACCTGAAGCCTAAATCAAACCTTACACCTAACCGTAACCCTAGGCGGACACGTTAAGCTCAACCCCAACCATAACCTGGCCCTGACGCTAACTCCAATCGTAACAGTTATCCGAAAACTAACAGTAGCCCTAAACTTACTCCCTCAAAGTAAGTTCAAACCTAACCTAACCTGAAGCCTAACACAAACAATAGACCTAACCCTAACCCTAGGCGGACACCTGAAGCTCATCCCCAACCATAACCTGACCCTGACGCTATCTCCAACCGTAAAACTGTACCGAAAACTACCAGTAGCCCTAGATTTACTCCCTCAAACTAAGTTCAATCCTAACCTTACCTGACGCCTAAGTGAAACCATAGACCTAACCCTAACCCTAGGCGGACAGCTTAAGCTCAACCCCAACCCTAACCTGGCCCTGAAACTAACTCCAACAGTAACAGTTACCCGAAAACTAAGAGTAGCCCTAAACTTACTCCCTGAAACTGAGTTCAAACCTAACCTAACCTGAAGCCTAACTCAAACCACAGACTTAACCCTAACCCTAGGCGGACACCTTAAGCTCAACCCCAACCCTAACCTGACCCTCATGCTATCTCCAACCGTAAAACGGAACCGAAAACTAACAGTAGCCCTAAACTTATTCCCTCAAACTAAGTTCGAACCTAACCTAACCTGAAGCCTAACTCAAACAATAGACCTAACCCTAACCCTAGGCGGACACCTTAAGTTTAACCCCAACCCTTACCTGACCCTGAGGCTAAATTCAACCGTAACACTGAACCGAACAATGCAATAGGCCTAAACTTACTCCCTCAAACTAAGTTCAAACCTAACCTAACCTGAAGCCTAACTCAAACCACAGACCTAACTCTAACCCTAGGCGGACACCTTAAGCTCAACCCCAACCCTAACCTGACCCTCACGCTAACTCCAACCGTAACACTGAACCGAAAACTAACAGTAGCCCTAAACTTACTCCCTCAAACTAAGTTCAAACCTAACCTAACCTGAAGCCTAACTCAAACAATAGACCTAACCCTAACCCTAGGCGGACACCTTAAGCTTAACCCCAACCCTAACCTGACCCTGAGGCTAAATCCAACCATAACACTGAACCGAAAACTAACAGTAGCCCTAAACTTACTCCCTCAAACTAAGTTCAATCCTAACCTAACCTGAAGCCTAAATGAAACCATAGACCTAACCCTAACCCTAGGCAGACACCTTATGCTTGACCCCCACCCTAACCTGACCCTGACGCTTACTCCAACCGTAACAGTTAAACGAAAACTAACAGTAGCCCTAAACTTACTACCTCAAACTAAGTTCAAACCTAACCTAACCTGAAGCCCAAATCAAACCATATACCTAACCCTAACCCTAGGCGGACACCTTAAGCTCAACCCCAACCCTAACCTGACCCTCACGCAAACTCCAACCGTAACACTGAACCGAAAACTAACAGTAGCCCTAAACTTACTCCCTCAAACTAAGTTCAAACCTAACCTAACCTGAAGCCTAACTCAAACCACAGACCTAACCCTAACCCTAGGTGGACACCTTAAGCTCAACCCCAACCCTAGCCTGACCCTCACGCTAACTCCAACCGTAACACTGAACCGAAAACTAACAGTAGCCCTAAACTTACTCCCTCAAACTAAGTTCAAACCTAACCTAACCTGAAGCCTAACTCAAACCATAGACCTAACTCTAACCCAAGGCGGACACCTCAAGCTAACCCCAACCCTAACCTGACCCTGACGCTAACTCCAACCATAATACTGAACAGAAAACTAACAGTAGCCCTAAACTTACTCCCTCAAACTAAGTTCAAACCTAACCTACCCTGAAGCCTAAATCAAACCATACACCTAACCCTAACCCTAGGCGGACACTTTAAGCTCATCCCCAACCCTAACCTGACCTCCAGGCTAACTCCAACCATATCACTGAACCGAAAACTAAGAGTAGCCCTAAACTTACTCGCTCAAACTAAGTTCAAACCTAACCTAACCTGAAGCCTAACTGAAATCATAGACATAACCCTAACTATAGGCGGACACCTGAAGCTCAACCCCAACCCTAACCTGACCCTGACGCTATCTCCAACCGTAACACTGAACCGAAAACTAACAGCAGTCCTAAACTTTCTCCCTAAAACTAAGTTCAAACCTAACCTAACCTGAAAACTAACTCAAATCACAGACCTAACCCTAAACCTAGGCGGACACCTTAAGCTCAACCGCAACCTTAACCGGACCCTAACGCTAACTCCAAACGTAACACTGAACCGAAAACTAACAATAGCTCTAAACTTACTCCCTCAAAATAAGTTCAATCCTAACCTAACCGGAAGCCTAAATGAAACCATAGACCTAACCCTAACCTTAGGCGGACACCTTATGCTTAACCCCCATTCTAACCTGACCCTGACGCTTACTCCAACCGTAACAGTTAACCGAAAACTAACAGTAGCCCTAAACTTACTCCCTCAAACTAAGTTCAAACCTAACCTAACCTGAAGTCTAAATCAAACCATACACCTAACCCTAACCCTAGGCGGATACCTTAAGCTCAACCCCAAACCTAACCTGACCCTGGCGCTTGCTCCAACCATAACAGTTAACCGAAAACTGACAGTAGCCGTAAAATTACTCCCTCAATCTAAGTTCAATCCTAACCTAACCTGAAGCCTAACTCAAACCACAGACCTAACCCTAACCCTAGGCGGACACCTTAAGCTCAACCCCAACCCTAACCTGACCCTCATGCTATCTCCAACCGTAACACTGAACCGAAAACTAACAGTAGCACTAAACTTACTCCCTCAAACTAAGTTCAAACCTAACCTAACCTGAAGCCTAACTCAAACAATAGACCTAACCCTAACCCTAGGCGGACACCTTAAGCTTGACCCCAACCCTAACCTGAACCTGAGGATAAATTCAACCATAACACTGAACCGAAAAATAAAATAGGCCTAAACATACTCCCTCAAACTAAGTTAAAACCTAACCTAACCTGAAGCCTAACTCAAACCATAGACCTAACCCTAATCCTATGCGGACACCTGAATCTTAATCCCAACCCTAACTTGACCATGACGCTATCTCCAACCGTAACACTGAACCGAAAACTAACAGTAGCCCTAAACTTACTCCCTCAAACTAAGTTCAAACCTAACCTAACGTGAAGCCTAACTCAAACCACAGACCTAACCCTAACCCTAGGCGGACACCTTAAGCTCAACCCCAACCCTAACCTGACCCTCACGCTAACTCCAACCGTAACACTGAACCGAAAACTAACAGTAGCCCTAAACTTACTCCCTCAAACTAAGTTCAGTCCTAACCTAACCTGAAGCCTAAATGAAACCATAGACCTAACCCTAACCCTAGGCAGACACCTTATTCTTAACCCCCACCCTAACCTGACCCTGACGCTTACTCCAACCGTAACAGTTAAACGAAAACTAATAGTAGCCCTAAACTTACTCCCTCAAACTTAGTTCAAACCTAACCTAACCTGAAGCCTAACTCAAACCACAGACCTAACCCTAACCCAAGGCGGACACCTTAAGCTCAACCCCAACCCTAACCTGACCCTCACGCTAACTCCAGCCGTAACACTGAACCGAAAACTAACAGTAGCCCTAAACTTACTCCCTCAAACTAAGTTCAAACCTAACCTAACCTAAAGCCTAACTCAAACCATAGACCTAACCCTAACCCTAGGCGGACACCTCAAGCTAACCCCAACCCTAACCTGACCCTGACGCTAACTCCAACCATAATACTGAACAGAAAACTAACAGTAGCCCTAAACTTACTCCCTCAAACTAAGTTCAAACCTAACCTTACCTGAAGCCTAAATCAAACAATACACTTAACCCTAACCCTAGGCGGACACCTTAAACTCAACCCCAAACCTAACCTGACCCTGACGCTTACTCCAACCGTAACAGTTAACCGAAAACTAACAATAGCCCTAAACTTACTCCCTCTGATTAAGTTGAAACATAATCTAACCTGAAGCCTAAATCAAACCTTACACCTAACCGTAACCCTAGGCGGACACGTTAAGCTCAACCCCAACCATAACCTGGCCCTGACGCTAACTCCAATCGTAACAGTTATCCGAAAACTAACAGTAGCCCTAAACTTACTCCCTCAAAGTAAGTTCAAACCTAACCTAACCTGAAGCCTAACACAAACAATAGACCTAACCCTAACCCTAGGCGGACACCTGAAGCTCAACCCCAACCATAACCTGACCCTGACGCTATCTCCAACCGTAAAACTGTACCGAAAACTACCAGTAGCCCTAGACTTACTCCCTCAAACTAAGTTCAATCCTAACCTTACCTGAAGCCTAAATGAAACCATAGACCTAACCCTAACCCTAGGCGGACACCTTAAGCTCAACCCCAACCCTAACCTGGCCCTGAAACTAACTCCAACAGTAACAGTTACCCGAAAACTAAGAGTAGCCCTAAACTTACTCCCTGAAACTGAGTTCAAACCTAACCTAACCTGAAGCCTAACTCAAACCACAGACTTAACCCTAACCCTAGGCGGACACCTTAAGCTCAACCCCAACCCTAACCTGACCCTCATGCTATCTCCAACCGTAACACGGAACCGAAAACTAACAGTAGCCCTAAACTTATTCCCTCAAACTAAGTTCGAACCTAACCTAACCTGAAGCCTAACTCAAACAATAGACCTAACCCTAACCCTAGGCGGACACCTTAAGTTTAACCCCAACCCTTACCTGACCCTGAGGCTAAATTCAACCGTAACACTGAACCGAACAATGCAATAGGCCTAAACTTACTCCCTCAAACTAAGTTCAAACCTAACCTAACCTGAAGCCTAACTCAAACCACAGACCTAACTCTAACCCTAGGCGGACACCTTAAGCTCAACCCCAACCCTAACCTGACCCTCACGCTAACTCCAACCGTAACACTGAACCGAAAACTAACAGTAGCCCTAAACTTACTCCCTCAAACTAAGTTCAAACCTAACCTAACCTGAAGCCTAAATCAAACCATATAACTAACCCTAACCCTAGGCGGACACCTTAAGCTCAACCCCAACCCTAACCTGACCCTCACGAAAACTCCAACCGTAACACTGAACCGAAAACTAACAGTAGCCCTAAACTTACTCCCTCAAACTAAGTTCAAACCTAACCTAACCTGAAGCCTAACTCAAACCACAGACCTAACCCTAACCCTAGACGGACACCTGAAGCTCAACCCCAACCCTAACCTGACCCTCACGCTAAGTCCAACCGTAACACTGAACGGAAAACTAACAGTAGCCCTAAACTTACCCCCTCAAACTAAGTTCAAACCTAACCTAACCTGAAAACTAACACAAACAATAGACCTAAACCTAACCCTAGGCGGACACACGAAGCTCAACCCCAACCATAACCTGACCCTGACGCTATCTCCAACCGTAACACTGAACCGAAAACTACCCGTCGCCCTAGACTTACTCCCTCAAACTAAGTTCAAACCTAACCTAACCTGAAGCCTAACTCAAACCATAGACCTAAACCTAACCCTAGGCGGACACCTGAATCTCAACCCCAACCAAAACTTGACCCTGACGCTGTCTCCAACCGTAACACTGAACCGAAAACTAACAGTAGCCCTAAACTTCCTCCCTCAAACTAAGTTCAAACCTAACCTAACCTGAAGCCTTACTCAAACCACAGACCTAACCCTATCCCTAGGCGGACACCTTAAGCTCAACCCCAACCCTAACCAGACCCTCACACTAACTCCAAACGTAACACTGAACCAAAAACTAACAGTAGCCCTAAACTTACTCCCTCAAACTAAGTTCAAACCTAACCAAACCTGAAGCCTAACTCAAACAATAGACCTAACCCTAACCCTAGGCGGACACCTTAAGCTTAACCCCAACCCTAACCTGACCCTGAGGCTAAATTAAACCGTAACACTGAACCGAAAAATACAATAGGCCTAAATTTACTCCCTCAAACTAAGTTCAAACCTAACCTAACCTGAAGCCTAACTCAAACCATAGACCTAACCCTAACCCTAGGCGGACACCAGAATCTCAACCCCAAACATAACTTGACCCTGACCCTGTCTCCAACCGTAACACTGAACCGAAAACTAACAGTAGCCCTAAACTTCCTCCCTCAAACTAAGTTCAAACCTAACCTAACCTGAAGCCTAACTCAAACCACAGACCTAACTCTAACCCTAGGCGGACACGTTAAGCTCAACCCCAACCCTAACCTGACCCTCACGCTAACTCCAACCGTAACACTGAACCAAAAACTAACAGTAGCCCTAAACTTACTCCCTCAAACTAAGTTCAAACCTAACCAAACCTGAAGCCTAACTCAAACAATAGACCTAACCCTAACCCTAGGCGGACACCTTAAGCTTAACCCCAACCCTAACCTGACCCTGAGGCTAAATTAAACCGTAACACTGAACCGAAAAATACAATAGGCCTAAATTTACTCCCTCAAACTAAGTTCAAACCTAACCTAACCTGAAGCCTAACTCAAACCATAGACCTAACCCTAACCCTAGGCGGACACCAGAATCTCAACCCCAAACATAACTTGACCCTGACCCTGTCTCCAACCGTAACACTGAACCGAAAACTAACAGTAGCCCTAAACTTCCTCCCTCAAACTAAGTTCAAACCTAACCTAACCTGAAGCCTAACTCAAACCACAGACCTAACTCTAACCCTAGGCGGACACGTTAAGCTCAACCCCAACCCTAACCTGACCCTCACGCTAACTCCAACCGTAACACTGAACCGAAAACTAACAGTAGCCCTAAACTTACTCCCTCAAACTAAGTTCAAACCTAACCTAACCTGAAGCCTAACACAAACAATAGACCTAACCATAACCCTAGGCGGACACCTGAAGCTCAACCCCAACCATGACCCTGACGCTCTCTCCAACCGTAACACTGAACCAAAAACTACCAGTAGCCCTAGACTTACTCCCTCAAACTAAGTTCAATCCTAACCTTACCTGAAGCCTAAATGAAACCATAGACCTAACCCTAACCCTAGGCGGACACCTTAAGCTCAACCCCAACCCTAACCTGGCCCTGAAACTAACTCCAACAGTAACAGTTACCCGAAAACTAAGAGTAGCCCTAAACTTACTCCCTCAAACTAAGTTCAAACCTAACCTAACCTGAAGCCTAACTCAAACAATAGACCTAACCCTAACCCTAGGCGGACACCTTAAGCTTAACCCCAACCCTAACCTGACCCTGAGGCTAAATCCAACCGTAACACTGAACCGAAAACTAACAGTAGCCCTAAACTTACTCCCTCAAACTAAGTTCAATCCTAACCTAACCTGGAGCCTAAATGAAACCATAGACCTAACCCTAACCCTAGGCAGACACCTTATGCTTGACCCCCACCCTAACCTGACCCTGACGCTTACTCCAACCGTAACAGTTAAACGAAAACTAACAGTAGCCCTAAACTTACTCCCTCAAACTAAGTTCAAACCTAACCTATCCTGAAGCCTAAATCAAACCATACACCCAACCCTAACCCTAGGCGGACACCTTAAGCTCAACCCCAAACCTAACCTGACCCTGACGCTAACTCCAACCATAATACTGAAAAGAAAATTAACAGTAGCCCTAAACTTAGTCCCTCAAACTAAGTTCAAACCTAACCTAACCTGAAGCCTAAATCAAACCATACACCTAACCCTAACCCTAGGCGGACACCTTAAGCTCAACCCCAACCCTAACCGGACCCTGACACTTACTCCAACCGTAACAGTTAACCGAAAACTAAGAATAGCCCTAAACTTACTCCCTCTAACTAAGTTCAAACATAACCTAACCTGAAGCCTAAATCAAACCTTACACCTAACCGTAACCCTAGTCGGACACCTTAAGCTCAACCCCAATCATAACCTGGCCCTGACGCGAACTCCAATCGTAACAGTTACCCGAAAACTAACAGTAGCCCTAAACTTACTCCCTCAAACTAAGTTCAAACCTAAACTAACCTGAAGCCTAAATCAAACCATACACCTAACCCTAACCCTAGACAGACACCTGAAGCTCAACCCCAACCCTAACCTGACCCTCACGCTAAGTCCAACCGTAACACTGAACGGAAAACGAACAGTATCCCTAAACTTACTCCCTCAAACTAAGTTCAAACCTAACCTAACCTGAAGCCTAACACAAACAATAGACCTTACCCTAACCCTACGCGGACACTTGAAGCTCAACCCCAACCATAACCTGACCCTGACGCTATCTCCAACCGTAACACTGAACCGAAAACTACCAGTAGCCCTAGACTTACTCCCTCAAACTAAGTTCAATCCTAACCTTACCTGAAGCCTAAATGAAACCATAGACCTAACCCTAACCCTAGGCGGACACCTTAAGCTCAACCCCAACCCTAACCTGACCCTCACGCTAACTCCAACCGTAACACGGAACCGAAAACTAACAGTAGCCCTAAACTTATTCCCTCAAACTAAGTTCGAACCTAACCTAACCTGAAGCCTAAATCAAACCATACACCTAACCCTAACCGTAGGCGGACACCTTAAGCTCAACCCCAAACCTAACCTGACCCTGAGGCTAAATTCAACCATAACACTGAACCGAAAAATAAAATAGGCCTAAACATACTCCCTCAAACTAAGTTCAAACCTAACCTAACCTGAAGCCTAACTCAAACCATAGACCTAACCCTAACCCTATGCGGACACCTGAATCTTAATCCCAACCCTAACTTGACCATGATGCTATCTCCAACCGTAACACTGAACCGAAAACTAACAGTAGCCCTAAACTTACTCCCTCAAACTAAGTTCAAACCTAACCTAACGTGAAGCCTAACTCAAACCACAGACCTAACCCTAACCCTAGGCGGACACCTTAAGCTCAACCCCAACCCTAACCTGACCCTCACGCTAACTCCAACCGTAACACTGAACCGAAAACTAACAGTAGCCCTAAACTTACTCCCTCAAACTAAGTTCAGTCCTAACCTAACCTGAAGCCTAAATGAAACCATAGACCTAACCCTAACCCTAGGCAGACACCTTATTCTTAACCCCCACCCTAACCTGACCCTGACGCTTACTCCAACCGTAACAGTTAAACGAAAACTAATAGTAGCCCTAAACTTACTCCCTCAAACTTAGTTCAAACCTAACCTAACCTGAAGCCTAACTCAAACCACAGACCTAACCCTAACCCAAGGCGGACACCTTAAGCTCAACCCCAACCCTAACCTGACCCTCACGCTAACTCCAGCCGTAACACTGAACCGAAAACTAACAGTAGCCCTAAACTTACTCCCTCAAACTAAGTTCAAACCTAACCTAACCTAAAGCCTAACTCAAACCATAGACCTAACCCTAACCCTAGGCGGACACCTCAAGCTAACCCCAACCCTAACCTGACCCTGACGCTAACTCCAACCATAATACTGAACAGAAAACTAACAGTAGCCCTAAACTTACTCCCTCAAACTAAGTTCAAACCTAACCTTACCTGAAGCCTAAATCAAACAATACACTTAACCCTAACCCTAGGCGGACACCTTAAACTCAACCCCAAACCTAACCTGACCCTGACGCTTACTCCAACCGTAACAGTTAACCGAAAACTAACAATAGCCCTAAACTTACTCCCTCTGATTAAGTTCAAACATAACCTAACCTGAAGCCTAAATCAAACCTTACACCTAACCGTAACCCTAGGCGGACACGTTAAGCTCAACCCCAACCATAACCTGGCCCTGACGCTAACTCCAATCGTAACAGTTATCCGAAAACTAACAGTAGCCCTAAACTTACTCCCTCAAAGTAAGTTCAAACCTAACCTAACCTGAAGCCTAACACAAACAATAGACCTAACCCTAACCCTAGGCGGACACCTGAAGCTCAACCCCAACCATAACCTGACCCTGACGCTATCTCCAACCGTAAAACTGTACCGAAAACTACCAGTAGCCCTAGACTTACTCCCTCAAACTAAGTTCAATCCTAACCTTACCTGAAGCCTAAATGAAACCATAGACCTAACCCTAACCCTAGGCGGACACCTTAAGCTCAACCCCAACCCTAACCTGGCCCTGAAACTAACTCCAACAGTAACAGTTACCCGAAAACTAAGAGTAGCCCTAAACTTACTCCCTGAAACTGAGTTCAAACCTAACCTAACCTGAAGCCTAACTCAAACCACAGACTTAACCCTAACCCTAGGCGGACACCTTAAGCTCAACCCCAACCCTAACCTGACCCTCATGCTATCTCCAACCGTAACACGGAACCGAAAACTAACAGTAGCCCTAAACTTATTCCCTCAAACTAAGTTCGAACCTAACCTAACCTGAAGCCTAACTCAAACAATAGACCTAACCCTAACCCTAGGCGGACACCTTAAGTTTAACCCCAACCCTTACCTGACCCTGAGGCTAAATTCAACCGTAACACTGAACCGAACAATGCAATAGGCCTAAACTTACTCCCTCAAACTAAGTTCAAACCTAACCTAACCTGAAGCCTAACTCAAACCACAGACCTAACTCTAACCCTAGGCGGACACCTTAAGCTCAACCCCAACCCTAACCTGACCCTCACGCTAACTCCAACCGTAACACTGAACCGAAAACTAACAGTAGCCCTAAACTTACTCCCTCAAACTAAGTTCAAACCTAACCTAACCTGAAGCCTAAATCAAACCATATAACTAACCCTAACCCTAGGCGGACACCTTAAGCTCAACCCCAACCCTAACCTGACCCTCACGAAAACTCCAACCGTAACACTGAACCGAAAACTAACAGTAGCCCTAAACTTACTCCCTCAAACTAAGTTCAAACCTAACCTAACCTGAAGCCTAACTCAAACCACAGACCTAACCCTAACCCTAGACGGACACCTGAAGCTCAACCCCAACCCTAACCTGACCCTCACGCTAAGTCCAACCGTAACACTGAACGGAAAACTAACAGTAGCCCTAAACTTACCCCCTCAAACTAAGTTCAAACCTAACCTAACCTGAAAACTAACACAAACAATAGACCTAAACCTAACCCTAGGCGGACACACGAAGCTCAACCCCAACCATAACCTGACCCTGACGCTATCTCCAACCGTAACACTGAACCGAAAACTACCCGTCGCCCTAGACTTACTCCCTCAAACTAAGTTCAAACCTAACCTAACCTGAAGCCTAACTCAAACCATAGACCTAACCCTAACCCTAGGCGGACACCTGAATCTCAACCCCAACCAAAACTTGACCCTGACGCTGTCTCCAACCGTAACACTGAACCGAAAACTAACAGTAGCCCTAAACTTCCTCCCTCAAACTAAGTTCAAACCTAACCTAACCTGAAGCCTTACTCAAACCACAGACCTAACCCTATCCCTAGGCGGACACCTTAAGCTCAACCCCAACCCTAACCAGACCCTCACACTAACTCCAAACGTAACACTGAACCAAAAACTAACAGTAGCCCTAAACTTACTCCCTCAAACTAAGTTCAAACCTAACCAAACCTGAAGCCTAACTCAAACAATAGACCTAACCCTAACCCTAGGCGGACACCTTAAGCTTAACCCCAACCCTAACCTGACCCTGAGGCTAAATTAAACCGTAACACTGAACCGAAAAATACAATAGGCCTAAATTTACTCCCTCAAACTAAGTTCAAACCTAACCTAACCTGAAGCCTAACTCAAACCATAGACCTAACCCTAACCCTAGGCGGACACCAGAATCTCAACCCCAAACATAACTTGACCCTGACCCTGTCTCCAACCGTAACACTGAACCGAAAACTAACAGTAGCCCTAAACTTCCTCCCTCAAACTAAGTTCAAACCTAACCTAACCTGAAGCCTAACTCAAACCACAGACCTAACTCTAACCCTAGGCGGACACGTTAAGCTCAACCCCAACCCTAACCTGACCCTCACGCTAACTCCAACCGTAACACTGAACCGAAAACTAACAGTAGCCCTAAACTTACTCCCTCAAACTAAGTTCAAACCTAACCTAACCTGAAGCCTAACACAAACAATAGACCTATCCATAACCCTAGGCGGACACCTGAAGCTCAACCCCAACCATGACCCTGACGCTCTCTCCAACCGTAACACTGAACCAAAAACTACCAGTAGCCCTAGACTTACTCCCTCAAACTAAGTTCAATCCTAACCTTACCTGAAGCCTAAATGAAACCATAGACCTAACCCTAACCCTAGGCGGACACCTTAAGCTCAACCCCAACCCTAACCTGGCCCTGAAACTAACTCCAACAGTAACAGTTACCCGAAAACTAAGAGTAGCCTAAACTTACTCCCTCAAACTAAGTTCAAACCTAACCTAACCTGAAGCCTAACTCAAACAATAGACCTAACCCTAACCCTAGGCGGACACCTTAAGCTTAACCCCAACCCTAACCTGACCCTGAGGCTAAATCCAACCATAACACTGAACCGAAAACTAACAGTAGCCCTAAACTTACTCCCTCAAACTAAGTTCAATCCTAACCTAACCTGGAGCCTAAATGAAACCATAGACCTAACCCTAACCCTAGGCAGACACCTTATGCTTGACCCCCACCCTAACCTGACCCTGACGCTTACTCCAACCGTAACAGTTAAACGAAAACTAACAGTAGACCTAAACTTACTCCCTCAAACTAAGTTCAAACCTAACCTATCCTGAAGCCTAAATCAAACCATACACCCAACCCTAACCCTAGGCGGACACCTTAAGCTCAACCCCAAACCTAACCTGACCCTGACGCTAACTCCAACCATAATACTGAAAAGAAAATTAACAGTAGCCCTAAACTTAGTCCCTCAAACTAAGTTCAAACCTAACCTAACCTGAAGCCTAAATCAAACCATACACCTAACCCTAACCCTAGGCGGACACCTTAAGCTCAACCCCAACCCTAACCGGACCCTGACACTTACTCCAACCGTAACAGTTAACCGAAAACTAAGAATAGCCCTAAACTTACTCCCTCTAACTAAGTTCAAACATAACCTAACCTGAAGCCTAAATCAAACCTTACACCTAACCGTAACCCTAGGCGGACACCTTAAGCTCAACCCCAATCATAACCTGGCCCTGACGCGAACTCCAATCGTAACAGTTACCCGAAAACTAACAGTAGCCCTAAACTTACTCCCTCAAACTAAGTTCAAACCTAAACTAACCTGAAGCCTAAATCAAACCATACACCTAACCCTAACCCTAGACAGACACCTGAAGCTCAACCCCAACCCTAACCTGACCCTGAGGCTAAATCCAACCGTAACACTGAACGGAAAACGAACAGTATCCCTAAACTTACTCCCTCAAACTAAGTTCAAACCTAACCTAACCTGAAGCCTAACACAAACAATAGACCTAACCCTAACCCTACGCGGACACTTGAAGCTCAACCCCAACCATAACCTGACCCTGACGCTATCTCCAACCGTAACACTGAACCGAAAACTACCAGTAGCCCTAGACTTACTCCCTCAAACTAAGTTCAATCCTAACCTTACCTGAAGCCTAAATGAAACCATAGACCTAACCCTAACCCTAGGCGGACACCTTAAGCTCAACCCCAACCCTAACCTGACCCTCACGCTAACTCCAACCGTAACACGGAACCGAAAACTAACAGTAGCCCTAAACTTATTCCCTCAAACTAAGTTCGAACCTAACCTAACCTGAAGCCTAAATCAAACCATACACCTAACCCTAACCGTAGGCGGACACCTTAAGCTCAACCCCAAACCTAACCTGACCCTGAGGCTAAATTCAACCATAACACTGAACCGAAAAATAAAATAGGCCTAAACATACTCCCTCAAACTAAGTTCAAACCTAACCTAACCTGAAGCCTAACTCAAACCATAGACCTAACCCTAACCCTATGCGGACACCTGAATCTTAATCCCAACCCTAACTTGACCATGATGCTATCTCCAACCGTAACACTGAACCGAAAACTAACAGTAGCCCTAAACTTACTCCCTCAAACTAAGTTCAAACCTAACCTAACGTGAAGCCTAACTCAAACCACAGACCTAACCCTAACCCTAGGCGGACACCTTAAGCTCAACCCCAACCCTAACCTGACCCTCACGCTAACTCCAACCGTAACACTGAACCGAAAACTAACAGTAGCCCTAAACTTACTCCCTCAAACTAAGTTCAGTCCTAACCTAACCTGAAGCCTAAATGAAACCATAGACCTAACCCTAACCCTAGGCAGACACCTTATGCTTAACCCCCACCCTAACCTGACCCTGACGCTTACTCCAACCGTAACAGTTAAACGAAAACTAATAGTAGCCCTAAACTTACTCCCTCAAACTTAGTTCAAACCTAACCTAACCTGAAGCCTAACTCAAACCACAGACCTAACCCTAACCCTAGGCGGACACCTTAAGCTCAACCCCAACCCTAACCTGACCCTCACGCTAACTCCAGCCGTAACACTGAACCGAAAACTAACAGTAGCCCTAAACTTACTCCCTCACACTAAGTTCAAACCTAACCTAACCTGAAGCCTAACTCAAACCATAGACCTAACCCTAACCCTAGGCGGACACCTCAAGCTAACCCCAACCCTAACCTGACCCTGACGCTAACTCCAACCATAATACTGAACAGAAAACTAACAGTAGCCCTAAACTTACTCCCTCAAACTAAGTTCAAACCTATCTTACCTGAAGCCTAAATCAAACAATACACTTAACCCTAACCCTAGGCGGACACCTTAAACTCAACCCCAAACCTAACCTGACCCTGACGCTTACTCCAACCGTAACAGTTAACCGAAAACTAACAGTAGCCCTAAACTTACTCCCTCTGATTAAGTTCAAACATAACCTAACCTGAAGCCTAAATCAAACCTTACACCTAACCGTAACCCTAGGCGGACACGTTAAGCTCAACCCCAACCATAACCTGGCCCTGACGCTAACTCCAATCGTAACAGTTATCCGAAAACTAACAGTAGCCCTAAACTTACTCCCTCAAAGTAAGTTCAAACCTAACCTAACCTGAAGCCTAACACAAACAATAGACCTAACCCTAACCCTAGGCGGACACCTGAAGCTCATCCCCAACCATAACCTGACCCTGACGCTATCTCCAACCGTAAAACTGTACCGAAAATTACCAGTAGCCCTAGATTTACTCCCTCAAACTAAGTTCAATCCTAACCTTACCTGACGCCTAAATGAAACCATAGACCTAACCCTAACCCTGAGGCGGACAGCTTAAGCTCAACCCCAACCCTAACCTGGCCCTGAAACTAACTCCAACAGTAACAGTTACCCGAAAACTAAGAGTAGCCCTAAACTTACTCCCTGAAACTGAGTTCAAACCTAACCTAACCTGAAGCCTAACTCAAACCACAGACTTAACCCTAACCCTAGGCGGACACCTTAAGCTCAACCCCAACCCTAACCTGACCCTCATGCTATCTCCAACCGTAACACGGAACCGAAAACTAACAGTAGCCCTAAACTTATTCCCTCAAACTAAGTTCGAACCTAACCTAACCTGAAGCCTAACTCAAACAATAGACCTAACCCTAACCCTAGGCGGACACCTTAAGTTTAACCCCAACCCTTACCTGACCCTGAGGCTAAATTCAACCGTAACACTGAACCGAACAATGCAATAGGCCTAAACTTACTCCCTCAAACTAAG
This sequence comes from Tupaia tana, assembly GCA_026018925.1. Taxonomy (NCBI): domain Eukaryota; kingdom Metazoa; phylum Chordata; class Mammalia; order Scandentia; family Tupaiidae; genus Tupaia; species Tupaia tana. The sequence continues at coordinate 723,513 of JAKSZU010000094.1, forward strand.
TTCAAACCTAACCTAACCTGAAGCCTAACTCAAACCACAGACCTAACTCTAACCCTAGGCGGACACCTTAAGCTCAACCCCAACCCTAACCTGACCCTCACGCTAACTCCAACCGTAACACTGAACCGAAAACTAACAGTAGCCCTAAACTTACTCCCTCAAACTAAGTTCAAACCTAACCTAACCTGAAGCCTAACTCAAACAATAGACCTAACCCTAACCCTAGGCGGACACCTTAAGCTTAACCCCAACCCTAACCTGACCCTGAGGCTAAATCCAACCGTAACACTGAACCGAAAACTAACAGTAGCCCTAAACTTACTCCCTCAAACTAAGTTCAATCCTAACCTAACCTGAAGCCTAAATGAAACCATAGACCTAACCCTAACCCTAGGCAGACACCTTATGCTTGACCCCCACCCTAACCTGACCCTGACGCTTACTCCAACCGTAACAGTTAAACGAAAACTAACAGTAGCCCTAAACTTACTACCTCAAACTAAGTTCAAACCTAACCTAACCTGAAGCCCAAATCAAACCATATACCTAACCCTAACCCTAGGCGGACACCTTAAGCTCAACCCCAACCCTAACCTGACCCTCACGCAAACTCCAACCGTAACACTGAACCGAAAACTAACAGTAGCCCTAAACTTACTCCCTCAAACTAAGTTCAAACCTAACCTAACCTGAAGCCTAACTCAAACCACAGACCTAACCCTAACCCTAGGTGGACACCTTAAGCTCAACCCCAACCCTAGCCTGACCCTCACGCTAACTCCAACCGTAACACTGAACCGAAAACTAACAGTAGCCCTAAACTTACTCCCTCAAACTAAGTTCAAACCTAACCTAACCTGAAGCCTAACTCAAACCATAGACCTAACTCTAACCCAAGGCGGACACCTCAAGCTAACCCCAACCCTAACCTGACCCTGACGCTAACTCCAACCATAATACTGAACAGAAAACTAACAGTAGCCCTAAACTTACTCCCTCAAACTAAGTTCAAACCTAACCTACCCTGAAGCCTAAATCAAACCATACACCTAACCCTAACCCTAGGCGGACACTTTAAGCTCATCCCCAACCCTAACATGACCTCCAGGCTAACTCCAACCATATCACTGAACCGAAAACTAAGAGTAGCCCTAAACTTACTCGCTCAAACTAAGTTCAAACCTAACCTAACCTGAAGCCTAACTGAAATCATAGACATAACCCTAACTATAGGCGGACACCTGAAGCTCAACCCCAACCCTAACCTGACCCTGACGCTATCTCCAACCGTAACACTGAACCGAAAACTAACAGCAGTCCTAAACTTTCTCCCTAAAACTAAGTTCAAACCTAACCTAACCTGAAAACTAACTCAAATCACAGACCTAACCCTAAACCTAGGCGGACACCTTAAGCTCAACCGCAACCTTAACCGGACCCTAACGCTAACTCCAAACGTAACACTGAACCGAAAACTAACAGTAGCCCTAAACTTACTCCCTCAAACTAAGTTCAAACCTAACCTAACGTGAAGCCTAACTCAAACCACAGACCTAACCCTAACCCTAGGCGGACACCTTATGCTTAACCCCCATTCTAACCTGACCCTGACGCTTACTCCAACCGTAACAGTTAACCGAAAACTAACAGTAGCCCTAAACTTACTCCCTCAAACTAAGTTCAAACCTAACCTAACCTGAAGCCTAAATCAAACCATACACCTAACCCTAACCCTAGGCGGATACCTTAAGCTCAACCCCAAACCTAACCTGACCCTGGCGCTTGCTCCAACCATAACAGTTAACCGAAAACTGACAGTAGCCGTAAAATTACTCCCTCAATCTAAGTTCAAACCTAACCTAACCTGAAGCCTAACTCAAACCACAGACCTAACCCTAACCCTAGGCGGACACCTTAAGCTCAACCCCAACCCTAACCTGACCCTCATGCTATCTCCAACCGTAACACTGAACCGAAAACTAACAGTAGCACTAAACTTACTCCCTCAAACTAAGTTCAAACCTAACCTAACCTGAAGCCTAACTCAAACAATAGACCTAACCCTAACCCTAGGCGGACACCTTAAGCTTGACCCCAACCCTAACCTGAACCTGAGGATAAATTCAACCATAACACTGAACCGAAAAATAAAATAGGCCTAAACATACTCCCTCAAACTAAGTTAAAACCTAACCTAACCTGAAGCCTAACTCAAACCATAGACCTAACCCTAACCCTATGCGGACACCTGAATCTTAATCCCAACCCTAACTTGACCATGACGCTATCTCCAACCGTAACACTGAACCGAAAACTAACAGTAGCCCTAAACTTACTCCCTCAAACTAAGTTCAAACCTAACCTAACGTGAAGCCTAACTCAAACCACAGACCTAACCCTAACCCTAGGCGGACACCTTAAGCTCAACCCCAACCCTAACCTGACCCTCACGCTAACTCCAACCGTAACACTGAACCGAAAACTAACAGTAGCCCTAAACTTACTCCCTCAAACTAAGTTCAGTCCTAACCTAACCTGAAGCCTAAATGAAACCGTAGACCTAACCCTAACCCTAGGCAGACACCTTATGCTTAACCCCCACCCTAACCTGACCCTGACGCTTACTCCAACCGTAACAGTTAAACGAAAACTAATAGTAGCCCTAAACTTACTCCCTCAAACTTAGTTCAAACCTAACCTAACCTGAAGCCTAACTCAAACCACAGACCTAACCCTAACCCAAGGCGGACACCTTAAGCTCAACCCCAACCCTAACCTGACCCTCACGCTAACTCCAGCCGTAACCCTGAACCGAAAACTAACAGTAGCCCTAAACTTACTCCCTCAAACTAAGTTCAAACCTAACCTAACCTAAAGCCTAACTCAAACCATAGACCTAACCCTAACCCTAGGCGGACACCTTATGCTTAACCCCCACCCTAACCTGACCCTGACGTTTACTCCAACTGGAACAGTTAACCGAAAACTAACGATAGCCCTAAACTTACTCCCTCAAACTAACTTCAAACCTAACCTAACCTGAAGCCTAAATCAAAACATACACCTAACCCTAACCCTAGGCGGACACCTTAAGCTCAACCCCAACCCTAACCTGGCCCTGATGCTAACTCCAACAGTAACAGTTACCCGAAAACTAACAGTAGCCCTAAACTTACTCCCACAAACTAACTTCAAACCTAACCTAACTTGAAGCCTAACTCAAACCATAGACCTAACCCTAACCCTAGGCGGACACCTTATCCTTAACCCCCACCCTAACCTGACCCTGACGCTATCTCCAACCGTAACACTGAACTGAAAACTAACAGTAGCCCTAAACTTACTCCCTCAAACTAAGTTCAAACCTACCCTGACCTGGACCCTAACTCAAACCATAGACCTAACCCTAACCCTAGGCGGACACCTGAAGCTCAATCACAACCCTAATCTGACCCTGACGCTATCTCCAACCGTAACACTGAACCGAAAACTAACAGTAGCCCTAAACTTACTCCCTCAAACTAAGTTTAAACCTACCCTAACCTGGACCCTAACTCAAACCATAGACCTAACCCTAACCCTAGGCGGACACCTTAAGCTCAACCCCAACCCTAACCTGGACCTGACGCTAACTCCAACCGTAACAGTTACCCGAAAACTAACAGTAGCCCTAAACTTACTGCCTCAAACTAAGTTCCAACCTAACCTAACCTGAAGCCTAAATCAAACCATACACCTAACCCTAACCCTAGGCGGACACCTGAAGTTCAAACCCAACCCTAACCTGACCCTCACGCTAACTCCAACCGTAACACTGAACCGAAAACTAACAGTAGCCCTAAACTTAATCCCTCAAACTAAGTTCAAACCTAACCTAACCTGAAGCCTAAATCAAACCACAGACTTAACCCTAACCCTAGGCGGACACCTTATGCTTAACCCCCACCCTAACCTGACCCTGACGCTATTTCCAACCGTAACACTGAACCGAAAACTAACAGTAGCCCTAAACTTACTCCCTCAAACTAAGTTCAAACCTAACCTAACCTGGAGACTAACTCAAACCACAGACCTAACCCTAACCCTAGGAGGACACCTTAAGCTCAACACCAACCCTAACCTGACCCTCACGCTAACTCCAACCGTAACACTGAACCGAAAACTAACAGTAGCCCTAAACTTACTCCCTCAAACTAAGTTCAAACCTACCCTAACCTGGACCCTAACTCAAACCATAGACCTAACCCTAACCCTAGGAGGACACCTGAAGCTCAATCACAACCCTAACCTGACCATGACGCTATCTCCAACCGTAACACTGAACCGAAAACTAACAGTAGCCCTAAACTTACTCCCTCAAACTAAGTTCAAACCTACCCTAACCTGGACCCTAACTCAAACCATAGACCTAACCCTAACCCTAGGTGGACACCTGAAGCTCAATCACAACCCTAACCTGACGCTCACGCTAACTCCAACCGTAACACTGTACCGAAAACTAACAGTAGCCCTAAACTTACTCCCTCAAACTAAGTTAAAACCTAACCTAACCTGAAGTCTAACTCAAACAATAGACCTAACCCTAACCCTTGGCGGACACCTTAAGCTTGACCCCAACCCTAACCTGACCCTGACGCTATCTCCAACCGTAACACTGAACCGAAAACTAACAGTAGCCCTAAACTTACTCCCTCAAACTAAGTTCAAACCTACCCTAACCTGGACCCTAACTCAAACCACAGACCTAACCCTAACCCTAGGGAGACACCTTAAGCTCGACCCCAACCCTAACCTGACCCTCACGCTAACTCCAACCGTAACACTGAACCGAAAACTAACAGTAGCCCTAAACTTACTCCCTCAAACTAAGTTCAAACCTAACCTAACCTGAAGCCTAACTCAAACCATAGACCTAACTCTAACCGAAGGCGGACACCTCAAGCTAACCCCAACCCTAACCTGACCCTGACGCTAACTCCAACCATAATACTGAACAGAAAACTAACAGTAGCCCTAAACTTACTCCCTCAAACTAAGTTCAAACCTAACCTACCCTGAAGCCTAAATCAAACCATACACCTAACCCTAACCCTAGGCGGACACCTTAAGCTCAACCCCAAACCTAACCTGACCCTGACGCTTACTCCAACCGTAATAGTTAACCGAAAAGTAAGAGTAGCCCTAAACTTACTCCCTCTAACTAAGTTCAAACATAACCTAACGTGAAGCCTAAATCAAACCTTACACCTAACCGTAACCCTAGGTGGACGCCATAAGCTCAACCCCAACCATAACCTGGCCCTGACGCTAACTCCAATCGTAACAGTTACTCGAAAACTAACAGTAGCCCTAAACTTACTCCCTCAAACTAAGTTCAAACCTAAACTAACCTGAAGCCTAAATCAAACCATACACCTAACCCTAACCCTAGACGGACACCTGAAGCTCAACCCCAACCCTAACCTGACCCTCACGCTAAGTCCAACCGTAACACTGAACGGAAAACTAACAGTAGCCCTAAACTTACCCCCTCAAACTAAGTTCAAACCTAACCTAACCTGAAAACTAACACAAACAATAGACCTAAACCTAACCCTAGGTGGACACATGAAGCTCAACCCCAACCATAACCTGACCCTGACGCTATCTCCAACCGTAACACTGAACCGAAAACTACCCGTCGCCCTAGACTTACTCCCTCAAACTAAGTTCAATCCTAACCTTACCTGAAGACTAAATGAAACCATAGACCTAACCCTAACCCTAGGCGGACACCTTAAGCTCAACCCCAACCCTAACCTGACCCTCACGCTAACTCCAACCATAACACGGAACCGAAAACTAACAGTTGCCCTAAACTTATTCCCTCAAACTAAGTTCGAACCTAACCTAACCTGAAGCCTAACTCAAACAATAGACCTAACCCTAACCCTAGGCGGACACCTTAAGATTAACCCCAACCCTAACCTGACCCTGAGGCTATATTCAACCGTAACACTGAACCGAACAATGCAATAGGCCTAAACTTACTCCCTCAAACTAAGTTCAAACCTAACCTAACCTGAAGCCTAACTCAAACCATAGACCTAACCCTAACCCTAGGCGGACACCTGAATCTCAACCCCAACCAAAACTTGACCCTGACGCTGTCTCCAACCGTAACACTGAACCGAAAACTAACAGTAGCCCTAAACTTCCTCCCTCAAACTAAGTTCAAACCTAACCTAACCTGAAGCCTAACTCAAACCACAGACCTAACCCTATCCCTAGGCGGACACCTTAAGCTCAACCCCAACCCTAACCAGACCCTCACACTAACTCCAAACGTAACACTGAACCAAAAACTAACAGTAGCCCTAAACTTACTCCCTCAAACTAAGTTCAAACCTAACCAAACCTGAAGCCTAACTCAAACAATAGACCTAACCGTAACCCTAGGCGGACACCTTAAGCTTAACCCCAACCCTAACCTGACCCTGAGGCTAAATTAAACCGTAACACTGAACCGAAAAATACAATAGGCCTAAATTTACTCCCTCAAACTAAGTTCAAACCTAACCTAACCTGAAGCCTAACTCAAACCATAGACCTAACCCTAACCCTAGGCGGACACCAGAATCTCAACCCCAAACATAACTTGACCCTGACCCTGTCTCCAACCGTAACACTGAACCGAAAACTAACAGTAGCCCTAAGCTTCCTCCCTCAAACTAAGTTCAAACCTAACCTAACCTGAAGCCTAACTCAAACCACAGACCTAACTCTAACCCTAGGCGGACACGTTAAGCTCAACCCCAACCCTAACCTGACCCTCACGCTAACTCCAACCGTAACACTGAACCGAAAACTAACAGTAGCCCTAAACTTACTCCCTCAAACTAAGTTCAAACCTAACCTAACCTGAAGCCTAACACAAACAATAGACCTAACCATAACCCTAGGCGGACACCTGAAGCTCAACCCCAACCATGACCCTGACGCTCTCTCCAACCGTAACACTGAACCAAAAACTACCAGTAGCCCTAGACTTACTCCCTCAAACTAAGTTCAATCCTAACCTTACCTGAAGCCTAAATGAAACCATAGACCTAACCCTAACCCTAGGCGGACACCTTAAGCTCAACCCCAACCCTAACCTGGCCCTGAAACTAACTCCAACAGTAACAGTTACCCGAAAACTAAGAGTAGCCCTAAACTTACTCCCTCAAACTAAGTTCAAACCTAACCTAACCTGAAGCCTAACTCAAACAATAGACCTAACCCTAACCCTAGGCGGACACCTTAAGCTTAACCCCAACCCTAACCTGACCCTGAGGCTAAATCCAACCGTAACACTGAACCGAAAACTAACAGTAGCCCTAAACTTACTCCCTCAAACTAAGTTCAATCCTAACCTAACCTGAAGCCTAAATGAAACCATAGACCTAACCCTAACCCTAGGCAGACACCTTATGCTTGACCCCCACCCTAACCTGACCCTGACGCTTACTCCAACCGTAACAGTTAAACGAAAACTAACAGTAGCCCTAAACTTACTCCCTCAAACTAAGTTCAAACCTAACCTATCCTGAAGCCTAAATCAAACCATACACCCAACCCTAACCCTAGGCGGACACCTTAAGCTCAACCCCAACCCTAACCTGACCCTGACGCTAACTCCAACCATAATACTGAACAGAAAATTAACAGTAGCCCTAAACTTAGTCCCTCAAACTAAGTTCAAACCTAACCTAACCTGAAGCCTAAATCAAACCATACACCTAACCCTAACCCTAGGCGGACACCTTAAGCTCAACCCCAACCCTAACCGGACCCTGACACTTACTCCAACCGTAACAGTTAACCGAAAACTAAGAATAGCCCTAAACTTACTCCCTCTAACTAAGTTCAAACATAACCTAACCTGAAGCCTAAATCAAACCTTACACCTAACCGTAACCCTAGGCGGACACCTTAAGCTCAACCCCAATCATAACCTGGCCCTGACGCGAACTCCAATCGTAACAGTTACCCGAAAACTAACAGTAGCCCTAAACTCACTCCCTCAAACTAAGTTCAAACCTAAACTAACCTGAAGCCTAAATCAAACCATACACCTAACCCTAACCCTAGACAGACACCTGAAGCTCAACCCCAACCCTAACCTGACCCTCACGCTAAGTCCAACCGTAACACTGAACGGAAAACGAACAGTATCCCTAAACTTACTCCCTCAAACTAAGTTCAAACCTAACCTAACCTGAAGCCTAACACAAACAATAGACCTAACCCTAACCCTACGCGGACACTTGAAGCTCAACCCCAACCATAACCTGACCCTGACGCTATCTCCAACCGTAACACTGAACCGAAAACTACCAGTAGCCCTAGACTTACTCCCTCAAACTAAGTTCAATCCTAACCTTACCTGAAGCCTAAATGAAACCATAGACCTAACCCTAACCCTAGGCGGACACCTTAAGCTCAACCCCAACCCTAACCTGACCCTCACGCTAACTCCAACCGTAACACGGAACCGAAAACTAACAGTAGCCCTAAACTTATTCCCTCAAACTAAGTTCGAACCTAACCTAACCTGAAGCCTAAATCAAACCATACACCTAACCCTAACCGTAGGCGGACACCTTAAGCTCAACCCCAAACCTAACCTGACCCTGAGGCTAAATTCAACCATAACACTGAACCGAAAAATAAAATAGGCCTAAACATACTCCCTCAAACTAAGTTCAAACCTAACCTAACCTGAAGCCTAACTCAAACCATAGACCTAACCCTAACCCTAGGCGGACACCTGAATCTTAATCCCAACCCTAACTTGACCATGACGCTATCTCCAACCGTAACACTGAACCGAAAACTAACAGTAGCCCTAAACTTACTCCCTCAAACTAAGTTCAAACCTATCCTAACGTGAAGCCTAACTCAAACCACAGACCTAACCCTAACCCTAGGCGGACACCTTAAGCTCAACCCCAACCCTAACCGGACCCTCACGCTAACTCCAACCGTAACTCGAACCGAAAACTAACAGTAGCACTAAACTTACTCCCTCAAACTACGTTCAAACCTAACCTAACCTGAAGCCTAACTCAAACAATAGACCTAGCCCTAACCCTAGGCGGTCACCTTAAGCTTAACCCTAGCCCTAATCTGAACCTGAGGCTAAATCCAACCGGAACACTGAACCGAAAACTAACAGTAGCCTTAAACTTACTCCCTCAAACTAAGTTCAATCCTAACCTAACCTGAAGCCTAAATGAAACCATAGACCTAACCCTAACCCTAGGCGGACACCTTATGCTTAACCCCCACCCTAACCTGACCCTGACGCTTATTCCAACCATAACAGTTAAACGAAAACTAACAGTAGCCCTAAACTTACTCCCTCAAACTAAGTTCAAACCTAACCTAACCTGAAGCCTAAATCAAACCTTACACCTAACCGTAACCCTAGGCGGACACCTTAAGCTCAACCCCAATCATAACCTGGCCCTGACGCGAACTCCAATCGTAACAGTTACCCGAAAACTAACAGTAGCCCTAAACTTACTCCCTCAAACTAAGTTCAAACCTAAACTAACCTGAAGCCTAAATCAAACCATACACCTAACCCTAACCCTAGACAGACACCTGAAGCTCAACCCCAACCCTAACCTGACCCTCACGCTAAGTCCAACCGTAACACTGAACGGAAAACGAACAGTATCCCTAAACTTACTCCCTCAAACTAAGTTCAAACCTAACCTAACCTGAAGCCTAACACAAACAATAGACCTAACCTTTACCCTAGGCGGACACTTGAAGCTCAACACCAACCATAACCTGACCCTGACGCTATCTCCAACCGTAACACTGAACCGAAAACTACCAGTAGCCCTAGACTTACTCCCTCAAACTAAGTTCAATCCTAACCTTACCTGAAGCCTAAATGAAACCATAGACCTAACCCTAACCCTAGGCGGACACCTTAAGCTCAACCCCAACCCTAACCTGACCCTCACGCTAACTCCAACCGTAACACGGAACCGAAAACTAACAGTAGCCCTAAACTTATTCCCTCAAACTAAGTTCGAACCTAACCTAACCTGAAGCCTAAATCAAACCATACACCTAACCCTAACCGTAGGCGGACACCTTAAGCTCAACCCCAAACCTAACCTGACCCTGAGGCTAAATTCAATCATAACACTGAACCGAAAAATAAAATAGGCCTAAACATACTCCCTCAAACTAAGTTCAAACCTAACCTAACCTGAAGCCTAACTCAAACCATAGACCTAACCCTAACCCTAGGCGGACACCTGAATCTTAATCCCAACCCTAACTTGACCATGACGCTATCTCCAACCGTAACACTGAACCGAAAACTAACAGTAGCCCTAAACTTACTCCCTCAAACTAAGTTCAAACCTATCCTAACGTGAAGCCTAACTCAAACCACAGACCTAACCCTAACCCTAGGCGGACACCTTAAGCTCAACCCCAACCCTAACCGGACCCTCACGCTAACTCCAACCGTAACTGGAACCGAAAACTACCAGTAGCCCTAAACTTACTCCCTCAAACTACGTTCAAACCTAACCTAACCTGAAGCCTAACTCAAACAATAGACCTAGCCCTAACCCTAGGCGGTCACCTTAAGCTTAACCCTAGCCCTAACCTGAACCTGAGGCTAAATCCAACCGGAACACTGAACCGAAAACTAACAGTAGCCTTAAACTTACTCCCTCAAACTAAGTTCAATCCTAACCTAACCTGAAGCCTAAATGAAACCATAGACCTAACCCTAACCCTAGGCGGACACCTTATGCTTAACCCCCACCCTAACCTGACCCTGACGCTTATTCCAACCATAACAGTTAAACGAAAACTAACAGTAGCCCTAAACTTACTCCCTCAAACTAAGTTCAAACCTAACCTAACCTGAAGCCTAAATCAAACCATACACCTAACCCAAACCCTAGGCGGACACCTTAAGCTCAACCCCAACCCTAACCTGGCCCTGACGCTAACTCCAACCGTAACAGTTACCCGAAAATTAACAGTAGCCCTAAACTTACGCCCTCAAACTAAGTTCAAACCTAACCTAACCTGAAGCCTAAATCAAATCATAGACCTAACCCTAACCCTAGGCGGACAACTTATGCTTAACCCCCACCCTAACCTGACCCTGACGCTTACTCCACATGTAACAGTTAACCGAAAACTAACAGTAGCCCTAAACTTACACCCTCAAACTAAGTTCAAACCTAACCTAACCTGAAGCCTAACTCAAACCACAGACCTAACCCTAACCCTAGGCGGACACCTTAAGCTTAACCCCAACCCTAACCTGACCCTCACGCTAACTCCAACCGTAACACTGAACCGAAAACTAACAGTAGCCCTAAACTTACTCCCTCAAACTAAGTTCAATCCTAACCTAACCTGAAGCCTAAATGAAACCATAGACCTAACCCTAACCCTATGCGGACACCTAAAGCTCAACCCCAACCCTAACCTGACATCCAGGCTAACTCCAACCATATCACTGAACCGAAAACTAACAGTAGCCCTAAACTGACTCCCTCAAACTAAGTTCAAACCTATCCTAACCTGAAGCCTAAATCAAACCATACACCTAACCCTAACCCTAGGCGGATACCTTAATCTCAACCGCAAACCTAACCTGACCCTGACACTTACACCAACTGTAACAGTTAACCGAAAACTAACAGTAGCCCTAAACTTACTCCCTCAAACTAAGTTCAAAACTAACCTAACCTGAAGCCTAAATCAAATCTTAGACCTAACCCTAACCCTAGGCGGACACCTTATGCTTAACCCAGACCTTAACCTGACCCTGACGCTTACTCCAACCGTAACAGTTAACCTAAAACTAACTGGAGCCCTAAATTTACTCCATCAAACTAACTTCAAACCTAACCTAACCTTAAGCCTAAATGAAACCATACACCTAACCCTAACCCTAGGCAGACACCTTAATCTCAACCCCAACCCTAACCTTGCCCTGACGCTAAATCCAACCATAACATTTTCCCGAAAACTAACAGTAGCCCTAAACTTACTCCCTCAAACTAAGTTCAAACCTAACCTAACCTGATGCCTAACTCATACCACAGACCTAACCGTAACCCTAGGCGGACACCTTAAGCTCAACCCCAACCGTAACCGGACCCTCACGCTAACTCCAAACGTAACACTGAACCAAAAACTAACAGTAGCCCTAAACTTACTCCCTCAAACTAAGTTCAAACCTAACCTAACCTGAAGCCTAACTCAAACAATAGACCTAACCCTAACCCTAGGCGGACACCTTATGCTTAAACCCCACCATACCCTGACCCTGACGCTTACTCCAACTGTAACAGTTAACCGAAAACTAACAGTAGTCCTAAACTTTCTCCCTCAAACTAAGTTCAAGCCTAACCTAACCTGAAGCCTAACTCAAATCACAGACCTAACCCTAAACCTAGGCGGACACCTTACGCTCAACCCCAACCTTAACCGGACCCTAACGCTAACTCCAAACATAACACTGAACCGAAAACTAACAGTAGCTCTAAAATTACTCCCTCAAACTAAGTTCAATCCTAACCTAACCTGAAGCCTAAATGAAACCATAGACCTAACCCTAACCCTAGGCGGATACCTTATGCTTAACCCCCACTCTAACCTGACCCTGACGCTTACTCCAACCGTAACAGTTAACCGAAATCTAACAGTAGCCCTAAACTGACTCCCTCAAACTAAGTTCAAACCTAATCTAACCTGAAGCCTAAATCAAATCATAGACCTAACCCTAACCCTAGGCTGACACCTTATGCTTAACCCCACCCTACCCTGACCCTGACGCTTACTCCAACTGTAACAGTTAACCGAAAACTAACAGTAGCCCTAAACTTACTCCCTGAAACTAACTTCAAACCTAACCTAACCTGAAGCCTAAATCAAACCAAACACCTAACCCTAACCCTAGGCGGACACCTTAATCTCAACCCCAACCCTAACCTGGCCCTCACGCTAACTCCAACCGTAACAGTTTCCCGAAAACTAACAAAAGCCCTAAACTTACTCCCTCAAACTAAGTTCAAACCTAACCTAACCTGAAGCCTAAATCAAACCATACACCTAACCCTAACCCTAGGCGGACACTTTAAGCTCATCCCCAACCCTAACCTGACCTCCAGGCTAACTCCAACCATATCACTGAACCGAAAATTAAGAGTAGCCCTAAAGTTACTCGCTCAAACTAAGTTCAAACCTAACCTAACCTGAAGCCTAACTCAAATCATAGACATAACCCTAACTATAGGCAGACACCTGAAGCTCAACCCCAACCCTAACCTGACCATGACGCTATATCCAACCGTAACACTGAACCGAAAACTAACAGTAGTCCTAAACTTTCTCCCTAAAACTAAGTTCAAACCTAACCTAACCTGAGAACTAACTCAAATCACAGACCTAACCCTAAACCTAGGCGGACACCTTAAGCTCAACCCCAACCTTAACCGGACCCTAACGCTAACTCCAAACGTAACACTGAACCGAAAACTAACAGTAGCTGTAAACTTACTCCCTCAAACTAAGTTCAAACCTAACCTAACCTGAAGCCTAACTCAAACAATAGACCTAACCCTAACCCTAGGCGGACACCTTAAGCTTGACCCCAACCCTTACCTGAACCTGAGGATAAATTCAACCATAACACTGAACCGAAAAATAAAATAGGCCTAAACATACTCCCTCAAACTAAGTTAAAACCTAACCTAACCTGAAGCCTAACTCAAACCATAGACCTAACCCTAACCCTATGCGGACACCTGAATCTTAATCCCAACCCTAACTTGACCATGACGCTATCTCCAACCGTAACACTGAACCGAAAACTAACAGTAGCCCTAAACTTACTCCCTCAAACTAAGTTCAAACCTAACCTAACGTGAAGCCTAACTCAAACCACAGACCTAACCCTAACCCTAGGCGGACACCTTATGCTTAAGCGCCACCCTAACCTGACCCTGACGCTTATTCCAACCATAACTGTTAAACGAAAACTAACAGTAGCCCTAAACTTACTCCCTCAAACTAAGTTCAAACCTAACCTAACCTGAAGCCTAAATCAAACCATACACCTAACCCAAACCGTAGGCGGACACCTTAAGCTCAACCCCAACCCTAACCTGGCCCTGACGCTAACTCCAACCGTAACAGTTACCCGAAAATTAACAGTAGCCCTAAACTTACGCCCTCAAACTAAGTTCAAACGTAACCTAACCTGAAGCCTAACTCAAACAATAGACCTAACCCTAACACTAGGCGGACACCTTAAGCTTGACCCCAACCCTAACCTGACCCTGAGGCTAAATTCAACCGTAAAACTGAACCGAAAAATACAATAGGCCTAAACTTACTCCCTCAAACTAAGTTCAAACCTAACCTAACCTGAAGCCTAACTCAAACCACAGACCTAACCCTAACCCTAGGCGGACACCTTAAGCTCAACCCCAACCCTAACCTGACCCTCACGCTAACTCCAACCGTAACACTGAACCGAAAACTAACAGTGGCCCTAAACTTACTCTCTCAAACTAACTTCAAACCTAACCTAACCTGAAGCCTAAATCAAATCATACACCTAACCCTATCCCTAGGCGGACACCTTATGCTTAACCCCCACCCTAACCTGACCCTGACGCTTACTCCAACTGTAACAATTAACCGAAAACTAACAGTAGCCCTAAAATTACTCCCTGAAACTAACTTCAAACCTAACATAACCTGAAGCCTAAATCAAACCATGCACCTAACCCTAACTCTAGGCGGACACCTTAAGCTCAATCTCAACCCTAACCTGGCCCTGACGCTAACTCCATCCGTAACAGTTACCCAAAAACTAACAGTAGCCCTAAACTTACTCCCTCAAACTAAGTTCAAACCTAACCTAACCAGAAGCCAAAATCAAACCATACACCTAACCCTAACCCTAGGCGGACACCTTAAGCTCAACCAGAACCGTAACCTGACCCTCACGCTAACGCCAACCGTAACACTGAACCAAAAACTAACAGTAGCCCTAAACTTACTCCCTCAAACTAAGTTCAATCCTAACATAACCTGAAGCCTAACTCAAACCACAGACCTAACCCTAACCATAGGCGGACACCTTAAGCTTAACCCCAACGCTAACATGACCCTGAGGCTAAATCCAACCGTAACAGTTAACCGAAAACTAACAGTAGCCCTAAACTTACTCCCTCAAACTAAGTTCAAACCTAACCTAACCTGAAGACTAACTCAAACCATAGACCTAAGCCTAACCCTAGGCGGACACCTTATGCTTAACCCCCAGCCTAACCTGACCCTGACGCTGACTCCAACTGTAACAGTTAACCGAAAACTAACAGTAGACCGAAACTGACTCCCTCAAACTAACTTCAAACCTAACCTAACCTGAAGCCTAAATGAAACCATACACCTAACCCTAACCCTAGGGGGACACCTTAAGCTCAACCCCAATTCTAACTTGGCCCTGACGCTAACTCCAACAGTAACAGTTACCCGAAAACTAACAGTAGCCCTAAACTGACTCCCTCAAACTAAGTTCAAACCTAACCTAACCTGAAGCCTAAATCAAACCATACACCTAACCCTAACCCTAGGCAGACACCTTAATCTCAACCCCAACCCTAACCTGACCCTGACGCTAACTCCAACCATAACATTTTCCCGAAAAATAACAGTAGGCCTAAACTTACTCCCTCAAACTAAGTTCAAACCTAACCTAACCTGAAGCCTAATTTAAACCATACACCTAACCCTAACCCTAGGCAGACACCTGAAGCTCAAACCCAGCCCTAACCTGACCCTCACGCTAACTCCAACCGTAACACTGAACCTAAAACTAACAGTAGCCCTAAACTTACTCCCTAAAACTAAGTTCAAACCTAACCTAACCTGAAGCCTAACTCAAATCACAGACCTAACCCTAAACCTAGGCGGACACCTTAAGCTCAACCCCAAACCTAACCGGACCGTAACGCTAACTCCAACCGTAACACTGAACCGAAAACTAACAGTAGCCCTGAACTTACTCCCTCAAACTAAGTTCAATCCTAACCTAACCTGAAGACTAAATGAAACCATAGACCTAACCCTAACCCTAGGCGGACACCTTATGCTTAACCCCCACCCTAACCTGACCCTGACGCTTACTCCAACCGTAACAGTTAACCGAAAACTAACAGTAGCCCTAAACTTACTCCCTCAAACTAAGTTTAATCCTAACCTAACCTGAAGCCTAAATGAAACCATAGACCTAACCCTAACCCTAGGCGGAAACCTTATGCTTAACCCCCAACCTAACCTGACCCTGACGCTTACTCCAACCGTAACAGTTAAACGAAAACTAACAGTAGCCCTAAACTTACTCCCTCAAACTAAGTTCAAACCTAACCTAACCTGAAGCCTAACTCAAACCATAGACCTAACCCTAACCCTAGGCGGACACCTGAAACTCAACCACAACCCTAACCAGACCCTGACGCTATCTCCAAACGTAACACTGAACTGAAAATTAACAGTAGCCCTAAACTTACTCCCTCAAACTAAGTTCAAACCTAACCTAACCTGAAGCCGAACTCAAACAATAGACCTAACCCTAACCATAGGCGGACATCTTAAGCTTGACCCCAACCCTAACCTGACCCTCAGGCTAAATTCAACCGTAACACTGAACCGAAAAATAAAATAGGCCTAAACTTATTCCCTCAAACTAAGTTCAAACCTAACCTAACCTGAAGCCTAACTCAAACCATAGACCTAACCCTAACCCTAGCCGGATACCTGAATCTCAATCCCAACCCTAACTTGACCATGACGCTATCTCCAACCGTAACACTGAACCGAAAACTAACAGTAGCCCTAAACTTACACCCTCAAACTAACTTCAAACCTAATCTAACCTGAAGCCTAACTCATACCATAGACCTAACCCTAACCCTAGGCAGACACCTTAAGATCAACCCCCACCCTAACCTGACCCTGACGCTAACTCCAACCGTAACAGTTACCCGAAAACTAACAGTAGCCCTAAACTTACTCCCTCAAACTAAGTTCAAACCTAACCTAACCTGAAGCCTAACTCAAACCATAGACCTAACCCTAACCCTAGGCGGACACCTGAAGCTCCACCACAACCCTAACCTGACCCTGACGCTTTCTCCAACCGTAACACTGAACCGAAAACTAACAGTAGCCCTAAACTTACTCCCTCAAACTAAGTTCAAACCTAACCTAACCTGAAGCCTATCTCAAACCACAGACCTAACCCTAACCCTAAGCGGACACCTTAAGCTCAACCCCCACCCTAACCTGACCCTGACGCTTACTCCAACCGTAACAGTTAACCGAAATCTAACAGTAGCCCTAAACTTACTCCCTCAAACTAAGTTTAATCCTAACCTAACCTGAAGCCTAAATGAAACCATAGACCTAACCCTAACCCTAAGCGGAAACCTTATGCTTAACCCCCACCCTAACCTGACCTTGACGCTTACTCCAACCGTAACAGTTAAACGAAAACTAACAGTAGCCCTAAACTTACTCCCTCAAACTAAGTTCAAACCTAACCTAACCTGAAGCCTAAATCAAACCATACACCTAACCCTAACCCTAGGCGGACACCTTAAGCTCAACCCCAAACCTAACCTGACCCTGGCGCTTACTCCAACCGTAACAGTTAACCGAAAACTGACAGTAGCCCTAAACTGACTCCCTCAAACTAAGTTCAAACCTAACCTAACCTGAAGCCTAACTCAAACCATAGACCTAACCCTAACCCTAGGCGGACACCTGAAACTCAACCACAACCCTAACCAGACCCTGACGCTATCTCCAACCGTAACACTGAACCGAAAACTAACAGTAGCCCTAAACTTACTCCCTCAAACTAAGTTCAAACCTAACCTAACCTGAAGCCTAACTCAAACAATAGACGTAACCCTAACCCTAGGCGGACACCTTAAGCTTGACCCCAACCCTAACCTGACCCTCAGTCTAAATTCAACCGTAACACTGAACCGAAAAATACAATGGGTCTAAATTTACTCCCTCAAACTAAGTTCAAACCTAACCTAACCTGAAGCCTAACTCAAACCATAGACCTAAACCTAACCCTAGGAGGACACATGAAGCTCAACCACATCCCTAACCTGACCCTGACGCTATCTCCAACCGTAACACTGAACCGATAACTAAAGTAGCCCTAAACTTACTCCCTCAAGTTAAGTTTAAACCTAACCTAACCTGAAGCCTAACTCAAACCACAGACCTAACCCTAACCCTAGGCGGACACCTTAAGCTCACCCCAAGCCTAACCTGACCCTCACGCTAACTCCAACCGTAACACTGAACCGAAAACTAACATTATCCCTAAACTTACTCCCTCAAACTAAGTTCAAACCTAACCTAACCTGAAGCCTAACTCAAACAATAGACCTAACCCTAACCCTAGGCGGAAACCTTATGCTTAACCCCTGCCGGGGTCTAGCCTCGGGTCTAGCCTCGGCGGGGGTGGGTCGACTCGACGGAGGCGGCGCAGGTGGACAGAAGACAGAGGCCTCGGTGCCTTTTCATGCACGTCCTATGCCGGACACTCCCAGAAATCGCTCTCTGAGGAGTGACAACTGCTAGGAATCATCGTGCTTATTTATTGAAAATGTGATACATGCAAGTAAATGGGCAGTGAAAAAAATTTACTCTAAGGAACAGGGTGTACAAAGCATGGAAGCAATAAACATAAAACACGCTGTTTGTCTTGTCAGATCAGGTAAAATCAATCACAGTTCTCAGGATGAGGAAGTCCATTTGTCTGTTGTATCTTCTTCTTAGATCTTGATTACTGGGAAGGGTCTTCAGACGAGGGGGCTTGCAGGATGTTTGATAACTTCAGTCCTGGGTCAGGCCGATAACCTTGCTGGTTGTAAAGTCCTAGATAGAAATCTTGTCTTGCTAAGTAAAGACACAGTTAATATATGGACCATTCATACATTACAACAATAGGTGAGTCTATGATCTATGCATGGGAAAGGAAGATGATCTTGTAGCTCAGGAGACAACACAGGATGTTTTATTAGCAGTTTTTCATAGTCAATAGCACATAGATGAGAAACTCTTTGTAGTTGAAAACTACCTGTTGCTTTAGATAAGAGCTCCCAGCTAAGTTAATCTTTCTCTGGAGCCCTCAAGTTTGTTTATCCTGTTGTCCCAGCCAGGCCTTTTCCTTTAATAAACCTGTGGGATTCTGCATTTTATTTGCTGAGTCTGTCAATTAGTGAGTTCTTTTGTTTTATCTCTGAGTCTCTGTTATGTGGTGAATTTGCTGACTTTGCCTAGCATGAGTTCATTTTGGCCTGTAGCTTTAACAAAGGGTATTTACAAAAACTAGCCTTAAACTAACTTAGTCTACATATACTTCTAATGCTAATTTGGTTTATACTAACTTAATCCATATGTTAATTTTGGCTTAAAAACAGACAGGTGGGGGAGTCTTAAGCTTCCTGGTCCTCCTGTCAGTCTTAGGGAACCACATTCTTACAAGGTCACTAATTGGCTTTATTGTAATGGTTGGGGGTGATGTTTTACCCTTACAGGGTACTGTAATAACAGTAAAACTCATGGCAGAGAAATTGAATACCGGCCAGTTCAAGGACACAAGGGAGAGCTCGTAAACCGGGCCTTGCCTCAGTTTCTTCCCAGTCCAGGCCTTGCTTAGAATGGGAGGCAGCATCCTTACCAGCTTGTGTTGCCTGCATGGCCCCGTCATCTCCCCCTTTTTTGTTTTGTAATTTGTAGAAGTGAATCTCTGCCTCAATTGATGTAATTGTGGCCCCAATACGTCTAGCAAGGACTGGGAAGCAAGGAAGAATAATAAAAATTAATAAGAGAAGACTCCCCACAGAATAGGCTAAAGTGTAAAAATTGTCAGTGGAGGTTGTAAATGTAGAAAACAAAGATTTAACTATACCATCTGCAACATCACTAGGTGAAATAGAATTTAAATGGGCCTTGGATATAGCCATAATTTGGGCATGGAGTTGTTGTATGTTCATAGTAAGAGAATGATTCCACACGCCCCGGATATGAGTTTGAATTTGATCCCAAGTGACCTGAGTATGATTATAAGGGAGAGGGGTAATACAGATCCATTTGTAATCAGCATGGCAAGCAGTAGTCAGCCTGACTTTAATGTTTTGAATTTCTTGACCTAAATATAACACAGCTTCTTCTAAGGCATTGACTCTGTCAGCCAGTTGTTGGTCAATTTGTTCCTGTTTAAACAAGGCAGTGGAGACATTGAGAGTTAATTCGTTAACATGAGAAGCAGTATGTACTTGTTGGACAAGAGCGGTAGTCGAAGCGGCCACTGATCCTATTATCGCGATGAGGGCAGAGATACCTAAAATTAAAGCAGCAACAAAACGTTTAGGGCGAGCATGAGCAAGGGCTGTATTTATTGTCTGGAGGGAAAATAAACTGGGATCTGAATACCAAGGTTGAGTCAAGTTAACTGGAAGTAGAATATAAGATGGACGCTTTAGAAGAAGGAAATGTGGCTGTTGAGTAGTCACAGACAAGCAGTTGGAAACTTGGCATTGTGTACAATAAATGTGGGTAAGATTATTTTCTACTTTAAAAGAAAGTTGAGATGAATCATTATAGCGAAGAATTGCATAAGGAGCTTTTACACAGGAACGCAGGTAAAATGTCTGAGTATTTTGAGGTCTATGAAAAGTTACAGGACCGAGGGCGGCGAACAAACGGTAAATATGACTTTGAAAAGTTTTAAAATTAGAAGACATATATATGGGGGTGATCCATCCAGTTGAAGACCACCTGAAAATTGGGAGCTTTAGAGGTATGGCTGAGTCATCCCAAGCAAATTTACGAGAGTGGGCCTTGAGAAAAAAACGATGGTCATAGCCAGGACTAGAGATGGACCAATCAAACAAAGAGAAGGTATAATTATTTAAGAAATAACGAACTGTGTGCTCAGGAAAAACACAGGGGGTCCAATTTGGAAAACCGGACCGTGTGGAAATGCCATTCCAGGAATCTTCTGCTGAGATTGGGCAAATTGACAGTGATTTAGGTGCATGAATAGAAGGTGCAGTGGCTAAAAGTGAATTATTATATGTTGTAAGAGAAAGGAAAGTTAGGGTCCAAGTATCACGAATGTGGTCATCATAATTAGAGAAAGGCGGTTGTCCTGTGATTAATGGAGAATCTGTAACTTGAATTATAGGGGAAAGAGCAACACAAAATGGGAGAGGTTTAACACCATAGGCTGAGAAGCAAAGGGGAAGTGATTCCGTGGAAGCTGAAAAGTTAAAGGGAGTTGAGACGCGAGGCTGTTCATGTCCAAGAGGATCTCCCCCCATTAGTTTAGAATGATTGGTAGTTACAATTATTTCATCACCATCCCAATCAGCCAAATGAAAAATAGGAGGACTGGGAACGTAAGTCCAATAGGCGGAAGTAGAGTGGACAGAGCTTACCTGGAGGCTTAAAAGAGTAACTATAGCCAGAAAGAGGGATTCAGGATTGACAGGAGATTTTTGAGATTCAAGTAAGTCAAAAGCTGCAGTAGTAAGAGCCTTTATCTGGCCCCAGGTGGGTAGGGGGGAAGATCTCGTAGCTTGTGACTGGCGAATTTCTTCTGAGAGATTAAGGGCTGATACTCGGTAAGAAAGTTGAGCTGTTTCAACATCATGGGGATGTGGTGGCCGGATCTTTCGCGCCCGCGGGTGAGGCCTCCTGCTGATCTTTTGGGAACTCCTTGGGGGATTCATGATGTCGAATTAGTCGATCGGGGACCCACACCGGCACAGTCGAATCCTGGGGAAAGACACAAGCATATCCCCTGCCGCTGCTAAGGAGCACATCAGGCCCTTTCCAAACGCCAGAAAGCAGATCTTTCCACTTTACAAGCGGGTAAGTGGGTGGCATTGATTGAAAATGTCTTTGTGCAGCTGTAAGGCCATTGGAATCCAATTGTAAATGATTAAGAACAAAAAGAGAATGGGAGAGCAAATGGTGAGGGGAAGCGTGTTTGTATTCTGAGGCTTGTAACTTGGCAATCTGGTTTTTCAGGTTTTGGTGGGATCTTTCAATAATTGCCTGGCCCTGGGGGTTGTAAGGGATGCCCGTAATATGTTTTATTTTCAAGGTGGAGCATAGCTCCTGGAAACTTTTAGAAGTATAGGCGGGAGCATTATCTGTTTTTATAGCTGATGGCATCCCAAGTACGGAGAAACAGGCCATGAGATGTTGAGAAACATCCTTAAATGCTTCCCCAGTTCGAGCAGTGGACCAAAGAAAATGAGAGCAAGTGTCAATACATGAATGTACAAAGCTCAGTTTGCCAAAAGTAGCAACATGAGTCACATCCATTTGCCAAATTGCATTGGGTTTAAGTCCCCGAGGATTTACCCCCATGGGAAGGGAAGGAATATAAGTAGGGCAGAGAGAGCAATTTCTGACAATCTGTCTAGCAACTTCTCTAGGTATTTTAAATTGTTGTTGTAACGTTCTTGAATTTTGATGATGGAGAGCATGGCTCTTTTGAGCTTCTTGTGTGATGGAAGCAATTAGGCCCCTAGTAAGGGAATCTGCCAAGTGGTTTCCTTCATGAATGCTTCCAGGCAATGAACTATGAGCTCTAACATGTCCCACAAAAAATGGCAAAGTTCTAGAACGAATTAAGTCTTGTAACTCTTGTAATAAAGTAAAAATAGATGTTTTATTTTCTGGCAATGGGGCAGTTTCTATATCAGGAAACAACTTAGCAATATACATAGAATCGGTAAATAAATTGAACGTTTCTTGCTTTAAGCGCATGAACACCATGATGACTGCCCTCAGCTCAACCTTTTGTGCTGATTTTTCTTCAGTTGGGAAGGTTAATTTTTCCTGTTCTATTACAAGGGCGGCCACTCCATTAGAGGACCCATCAGTAAAAACTAATTTAGCAGGGGGAGGAAGTGGGGATTTTGAAAAGTTTTCTTTGAATATTACTGGATGTCTTTTTATAAATTGTAATAGTGGGTGTGACGGCAGGTGGAAAGATATTGTTCCCAGATATGATACACATGAAATCTGCCAATCTACGTTCTCTTGTAATAAATCTTCAAACTGTGCATTTGAATAAGGAATGACTATTTCATCAGGCTCTTTTCCAAATATTTCTCGAGCCCTTCTTCTTCCCTTTAAGAGAAGTAACGCCACTAAGGTAGGGTAAGAGGTGAGGACTTTCTTTTGAGCTACTGGTAAATGTAACCACTCTAAAGGACCATCCTGCCACAACACACCAGTAGGAGTAAATTCTGTATCTACAAGAATTAACAATAATGGCAATTTATAATCAATTCTCTGTAATTGAGCCTGAGATAGTTTTTCCTGTACTAGTCTTAAGGCTTGTGTGGCCTCTTTAGTTAGCGTCCTAGGGGAACTGGGTTGTCTGTCTCCTTGAAGGAGGGCAAAAAGAGGCCTTAGGTCGGCCGTTGTCAATTTTAAAAAGGGACGAATCCAATTGATGTCCCCCAGTAATTTTTGAAAGTCATTCAACGTCAGTAATTTGTCTGTTCTAATCTGCAGCCTTTGAGGAGAAATATGGTTAGTATGGATAACTCTGCCCAAATAGTTAATTGGGAGATTTGATTGAATTTTTTCTGGGGCAACTATAAGTCCCCATAGGGTTAATTGTTTTAGCAAGAATTGTAGAGCTTCTAGGAGAAAATCAGTATTTGAATGGGCCAATAAAATGTCATCCATGTAGTGGATGAGGTAAATAGAGGAATATTTTTGTCTAGTCTCTAATAATGCTGTGTCCACAAATTTTTGGCATAATGTAGGGCTACATCGGGCCCCCTGAGGCAAGACTTTCCACTGGAATCTCTGAAAAGGTCTTTTTAAGTTTATAGAAGGGACACTGAAAGCAAATCTGGGCCTATCTGCCTCATGCAGGGGGATTGTAAAAAAACAGTCCTGAAGATCAATAACATACACGTAATAGTCATTAGGAATGGCAACCGGAGAGGGTAAACCTGGTTGTAAGGCCCCCATGGATTCCATTGTTTCATTAACTTTCCTTAAGTCTTGTAATAATCTCCATTTTCCTGATTTCTTTTTAATAACAAAAATAGGAGTATTCCAGGGGCTGTTAGATGGTTCTACGTGTCCCCTTTTCCAGTTGTTCTCCAACAATATTTTGTACAGCTGACAATTTCTCTGTAGTTAACGGCCACTGCTCCACCCATACTGGGTGATTAGATTTCCAAATGATGGGGTCAGCTGTACGAACAGCAGCCGTGATTATAAATTTGGATACCCTAATCCTACTCGAAACTTCCTGGGGACTGGCTGAAGAGGCTCTTTTGTCCCTTGTTGGTATTTGCCTAAACCTTTAAGTGGATTATAATTCATTTGCAAAAGCTGATTAGTAACCTGAGAGGAGGGACTTACTAACAGGAGTCCCATCTTTTCTAAGACATCGCGTCCCCAGATATTAATCGGAAGGGAGGCTACCACATAGGGAGTGAATTGACCCGAGTCCTCCCCATCATGCCATGTGAGTACTGCGGAAGATTGTACTACATTATTAGCTTTTCCAGGCCAACAAGGTTAGAATGTGTAACTTGTGTGGGCCACGCCGCAGGCCAGGAATTAGCAGAAATGCAGGATACATCAGCTCCTGTATCTAAAAGCCCTTCAAAAATTTTTCCTTGAATAGTTAGCTTCCTAGTAGGTCTTTTGGCAGTGAGTTCTTGAACCCAAAAAACATGATCCGTTGAGCCAAAACCTCTGTCTCCTCTAGGTTGATCAGAGAGTAGCTTCCCCTCTCTCATAGCACAGGGCACTAAAATGAGCTGTGCTATTCGTTGACCTACATGAACCACAAATGTTTCTCTAGGGGGGTCTACCATAATTTTGATCTCTCCCTCAAAGTCTGAGTCTACTATTCCGGGTAAAACTTTTAGACCTTTTAATGTTGTAGAGCTCCTTCCCAAGATTAAACCCATAAGTCCTGTGGGTAAGGGACCATAAACTCCTGTAGGAATTACAGTTGGTACCATATCAGGAGTTAATATTGCTGAGGTGGAGGCACTGAGGTCCAGTCCTGCACTGCCTGGGGTTGCTCTGAGAAGGTCTGATACATAACATCTCCCTTGAAGGGGTTGTTGATGTTCTGAGGAGTCCCGGTTATTTGGGTGGGGGCCTGGGACTGGCCCCCTTGCCAGTTTCCCTGCGGTTGAGGGACTGTTGGCAAAGGCAAGGGATTTCCATTTTTATGATATTTAGACCTACACAAATGTGCAGGGTGTGGCCCTTTGGCGCACCGACTGCATAAAGGAGGAGGAGCAGTGGGCTGATTTGCATTTTGTAATGAAGTTGTAACTTGGCCACTCTGGATATTCTGTGGGCAGTTTCGGCTGAAGTGACCCATTTGATGGCAAGAGAAGCATTTAACACTGGCCATTCTCTGATTTATAACTTGATTATTTTCTCCTCTCCTAAGTGTATTCTGTAATAGCTGTGGTCCTGTCTGTCCCCGTAAGGCGGCTGCTATGGTTAGTCCTTGTATAAAAGAAGGTGTCACTTCGGAGCAAGCCTTAATAAAATCAGATATTGTGCCGGTCTTTCTGACAGGTCTAAGCAGGGTCTGGCAAGTGTTATTAGCATTTTCAAAGGCCAATTGCTTTAGAACAATATCTCCTACCCCCCTCTCCTGGGAGGAGGCAGGATATAGCTGTTTGTAGCCTGTCAACAAAATTTTCAAAAGGTTCCTCAGGTCCTTGCTTAATAGAAGCAATGCCAGGCGCCTTATGATCTAGAGGTGGAAGTTTTTTCCAAGCCGCCAAAGCCAAAGATGATATGGTTGTTAAATGCTGGCGGGGAATAGTCATTTGGGAAGCCACCGTGATAAAGGAGCCTGTTCCCATAATCATATCTAATGTTAGGGGAGTTTGCTCGGGGGATATACTTTTCCCACTTGTGTGCAGGCTCTCTAGTAACTTGTTTTGAGGTTTATTTATTTCATTTTTTGCCAATTCTTCAAATTCCATTTTCCACAGTAAAAAGTCCCCTCCTGGAAGACATGCCTTTGTTACTTGGGTCCAATCATATGGTGTCATCCATTGAGCTGTTAGACCTTCTAGCAATGTAATAGTATATGAAGAAGTGGGACCGAAATCTTTCACAGCTTGTTTAATTTCTTTAAGCAGTTTATAGGAAATAGCCTCCCACTCTGGCTCCCCATCCTCTAAAGGATATAATAAAGGGAAGCAGAAATTGGCATCGCCATCTTTTAAAGCCTTTTTGACTGCTGCGTTAAACCCCACAGGTTTAGAGACCTGTTTATTTTTGTTGGAATTAAGAGTTTTAAGTTCTAGGGGCCAATTGTTATGATAGTCAGCAGCAGCCCCCTCTAATTCTTCCTGGTCAGAAGGACTTAGGTGTTCTCTGTTACTATTTGACTCGTCATCAGGGGAGTCTTTTTCAATTGTGAAGACAGGTGCTGAAGGGACTTCTGTAACTGAGTGTTTTTTTGACAGTGGTTTGGGTTTTAAGGGGACAGGTTCACTATGGCTATGTTCTTCCCAAGGAAGAGTAGAATATGAAGGAGGCCGAGACTTGAAGTCTGTGGCTGCATCTGACAAAAACATGACATGTTTAATAGTTCCCCATAGGGAGAAGGCAAAAATAGGCATGTTGGCTCCTCCATTTTTATGATACCAATCAATCATATTTTTTCCTACTTGTTCCCAGTATTCAATATTTAGAGTTCCTTCTTCTGGGAACCAGGGACTGACTTCTTTAACAAAGTCCAAAAATGTTATGAGTTGACTTTTACTAACCTGAATACCTTTTTGTTTTAAAGTACGTTTTAGGATGTTTATATATAGAATCCTATTCTTCGATGTAGCAGTACCCATGATTGTTTACACCTAGGCAGTAAATATTATGTATAGTTTTAATTCTTAGGTGTAGCAAGACCCCTGACTGCTTGCACCGAGTTACTAAATTGTCTTTACGGTTCTGATTCTTAGATACAGCAATGCCCCTGGCTGCTTGTACCTAGGCAGTAAAGCATCTCTATGGTTCTGATTCTTAGGTATAGCACTACCCCTGGTTGCTTGTACCTAGGCAAAAATCATCTCTATGGTTCTGATTCTTAGGTATAGCACTACCCCTGGTTGCTTATACCTAGGCAAAAATCATCTCTATGGTTCTGATTCTTAGGTATAGCACTACCCCTGGTTGCTTATACCTAGGCAAAAATCATCTCTATGGTTCTGATTCTTAGGTATAGCACTACCCCTGGTTGCTTATACCTAGGCAAAAATCATCTCTAGTTCTAGCCTTCCTCTTAATCCCCTCTACCCGGCTTTTTCTTATACCAGGGGGCTCGCGAAACCCACGTAAGAGGAAGAATTCTCACCCTTGCCTACTCACCTCCCTGTTCGAGCTTCACAGTGTTGAATGTCAATCCACGTTGGGGCGCCCAATCTGCCGGGGTCTAGCCTCGGGTCTAGCCTCGGCGGGGGTGGGTCGACTCGACGGAGGCGGCGCAGGTGGACAGAAGACAGAGGCCTCGGTGCCTTTTCATGCACGTCCTATGCCGGACACTCCCAGAAATCGCTCTCTGAGGAGTGACAACTGCTAGGAATCATCGTGCTTATTTATTGAAAATGTGATACATGCAAGTAAATGGGCAGTGAAAAAAATTTACTCTAAGGAACAGGGTGTACAAAGCATGGAAGCAATAAACATAAAACACGCTGTTTGTCTTGTCAGATCAGGTAAAATCAATCACAGTTCTCAGGATGAGGAAGTCCATTTGTCTGTTGTATCTTCTTCTTAGATCTTGATTACTGGGAAGGGTCTTCAGACGAGGGGGCTTGCAGGATGTTTGATAACTTCAGTCCTGGGTCAGGCCGATAACCTTGCTGGTTGTAAAGTCCTAGATAGAAATCTTGTCTTGCTAAGTAAAGACACAGTTAATATATGGACCATTCATACATTACAACAATAGGTGAGTCTATGATCTATGCATGGGAAAGGAAGATGATCTTGTAGCTCAGGAGACAACACAGGATGTTTTATTAGCAGTTTTTCATAGTCAATAGCACATAGATGAGAAACTCTTTGTAGTTGAAAACTACCTGTTGCTTTAGATAAGAGCTCCCAGCTAAGTTAATCTTTCTCTGGAGCCCTCAAGTTTGTTTATCCTGTTGTCCCAGCCAGGCCTTTTCCTTTAATAAACCTGTGGGATTCTGCATTTTATTTGCTGAGTCTGTCAATTAGTGAGTTCTTTTGTTTTATCTCTGAGTCTCTGTTATGTGGTGAATTTGCTGACTTTGCCTAGCATGAGTTCATTTTGGCCTGTAGCTTTAACAAAGGGTATTTACAAAAACTAGCCTTAAACTAACTTAGTCTACATATACTTCTAATGCTAATTTGGTTTATACTAACTTAATCTATATGTTAATTTTGGCTTAAAAACAGACAGGTGGGGGAGTCTTAAGCTTCCTGGTCCTCCTGTCAGTCTTAGGGAACCACATTCTTACAAGGTCACTAATTGGCTTTATTGTAATGGTTGGGGGTGATGTTTTACCCTTACAGGGTACTGTAATAACAGTAAAACTCATGGCAGAGAAATTGAATACCGGCCAGTTCAAGGACACAAGGGAGAGCTCGTAAACCGGGCCTTGCCTCAGTTTCTTCCCAGTCCAGGCCTTGCCTTAGAATGGGAGGCAGCATCCTTACCAGCTTGTGTTGCCTGCATGGCCCCGTCAAACCCCCCACCCTACTCTGACCCTGACGCTTACTCCAACTGTAACAGTTACCGAAAAGTAACAGTAGCCCTAAACTTACTCCCCTCAAACTAACTTCAAACCTAACCTAACCTGAAGCCTAAATCAAACCATACACCTAACCCTAACCCTAGGCGGACACCTTAATCTCAACCCCAACCCTAAAATGGCCCTGAAGCTAACTCCAACCGTAACAGTTTCCCGAAAACTAACAGTAGCCCTAAACTTACTCCCTCAAACTAAGTTCAAACCTAACCTAACCTGAAGCCTAACTCAAATCATAGACATAACCCTAACAATAGGCGGACACCTGAAGCTCAACCCCAACCCTAACCTGACCCTGACGCTTAATCCAACTGTAACAGTTAACCGAAAACTAACAGTAGCCCTAAACTTACTCTCTGAAACTAACTTCAAACCTAACCTAACCTGAAGCCTAAATCAAACCATACACCTAACCCTAACACTAGTCGGACACCTTAAGCTCAACCCCAACCCTAACCTGACCCTGACGCTTAGTCCAACCGTAACAGTTAACCGAAAACTAACAGTAGCCCTAAACTTACTCCCTCAAACTAAGTTCAAACCTAACCTAACCAGAAGATAAAATCAAACCATACACCTAACCCTAACCCTAGGCGGACACCTTAAGCTCAACCCCAAACCTAACCTGACCCTGAGGTTAAATCCAAGCGTAACACTGAACCAAAAACTTACAGTAGCCCTAAACTTACTCCCTCAAACTAAGTTCAATCCTAACCTAACCTAAAGCCTTAATGAAACCATAGACCTAACCCTAAACCTAGGCGGACAACTTATGCTTAACCCCTACCCTAACCTAACCCTGACGCTTACTCCAACCGTAACACTTAAACGAAAACTAACAGTAGCCCTAAACTTACTCCCTCAAACTAAGTTCAAACCTAACCTAACCTGAAGCCTAATTTAAACCATACACCTAACCCTAACCATAGGCGGACACCTGAAGCTCAAACCCAACGCTAACCTGACCCTCACGCTAACTCCAACCGTAACACTAAACCGAAAACTAACAGTAGCCCTAAACTTACTCCCTAAAACTAAGTTCAAACCTAACCTAACCTGAAGCCTAACTCAAATCACAGACCTAACCCTAAACCTAGGCGGACACCTTAAGCTCAACCCCAAACCTAACCGGACCCTAATGCTAACTCCAACCGTAACACTGAACCGAAAACTAACAGTAGCCCTAAACTTACTCCCTCAAACTAAGTTCAATCCTAACCTAACCTGAAGCCTAAATGAAACCATAGACCTAACCCTAACCCTAGGCGGACACCTTATGCTTAACCCCCACCCTAACCTGACCCTGACGCTTACTCCAACCGTAACAGTTAACCGAAATCTAACAGTAGCCCTAAACTTACTCCCTCAAACTAAGTTTAATCCTAACCTAACCTGAAGCCTAAATGAAACCATAGACCTAACCCTAACCCTAAGCGGAAACCTTATGCTTAACCCCCACCGTAACCTGACCTTGACGCTTACTCCAACCGTAACAGTTAAACGAAAACTAACAGTAGCCCTAAACTTACTTCCTCAAACTAAGTTCAAACCTAACCTAACCTGAAGCCTAAATCAAACCATACACCTAACCCTAACCCTAGGCAGACACCTTAAGCTCAACCCCAAACCTAACCTGACCCTGGCGCTTACTCCAACCGTAACAGTTAACCGAAAACTGACAGTAGCCCTAAACTGACTCCCTCAAACTAAGTTCAAACCTAACCTAACCTGAAGCCTAACTCAAACCATAGACCTAACCCTAACCCTAGGCGGACACCTGAAACTCAACCACAACCCTAACCAGACCCTGACGCTATCTCCAACCGTAACACTGAACCGAAAACTCACAGTAGCCCTAAACTTACTCCCTCAA
This sequence comes from Tupaia tana, assembly GCA_026018925.1. NCBI lineage: Eukaryota > Metazoa > Chordata > Mammalia > Scandentia > Tupaiidae > Tupaia > Tupaia tana. The sequence goes on from JAKSZU010000094.1 coordinate 754,308, forward strand.
ACTAAGTTCAAACCTAACCTAACGTGAAGCCTAACTCAAACAATAGACCTAACCCTAACCCTAGGCGGACACCTTAAGCTTGACCCCAACCCTAACCTGACCTTCAGGCTAAATTCAACCGTAACACTGAACCGAAAAATACAATGGGTC
>JAKSZU010000950.1:0-26822 GCA_026018925.1 Tupaia tana
GAGCAGAAGGGCTTATTAACTAAACAAATGATGGAGCTGAGAGCCAGAGAGAAATTCTACCTTTAAAAAAATCGTAAAAAGGAAAAATTACCAAAAAAAAATGAGGAGACTGGAGTAGAGAGAGACAGAGACCTCAGAGACACAGAGAAATGGACAGAAGGCCAGAGGTTCTCCCTACCACACTACCTTTGCTTGCTCGAGGCTGAATTATGAGTAGAAAATCTTCATTTCGCCTGTGCCCTAAAATATCTAGTTCCCAGTATCCATGTGGAATCTTCTCAGAGAATGGCTCAACTCTCCTGCCTGGGAGAAAGGAGCAGAAGGGCTTATTAACAAAACAAAAGATGGAGCTGAGAGCCAGAGAGAAATTCTACCTTTAAATAAATCGTAAAGAGGATAAATTACCAAAAAAAATGAGGAGACAGGTGCAGAGAGAGACAGAGACCTCAGAGATTCAGAGACAGGGATAGAAGGCCAGAGGGGCTCCCTACCACACTAGCTTTGCTTGCTGGAGGCTGAATTATGAGTAGAAAATCTTCATTTCGCCTGTGCCCTGAAATATCTAGTTCCCAGTATCCATGTGGAATCTTCTCAGAGAATGGCTCAACTCTCCTGCCTGGGAGAAAGGAGCAGAAGGGCTTATTAACAAAACAAAAGATGGAGCTGAGAGCCAGAGAGAAATTCTACCTTAAAAAAATCGTAAAAAGGAAAAATTTCCAAAAAAAATGAGGAGACAGGAGCAGAGGGAGGCAGAGACCTCAGAGACACAGAGACAGGGATAGAAGGCCAGAGGGGCTCCCTACCACACTAGCTTTGCTTGCTGGAGGCTGAATTATGAGTAGAAAATCTTCATTTCGCCTGTGCCCTGAAATATCTAGTTCCCAGTATCCATGTGGAAGCTTCTCAGAGAATGGCTCAACTCTCCTGCCTGGGAGAAAGGAGCAGAAGGGCTTATTAACTAAACAAACGATGGAGCTGAGAGCCAGAGAGAAATTCTACCTTTAAAAAAAATCGTAAAAAGGAAAAATTACCAAAAAAATATGAGGAGACAGGAGCAGAGGGAGACAGAGACCTCAGAGACACAGAGACAGGGACAGAAGGCAAGAGGGGGCTCCCTACCACACTAGCTTTGCTTGCTGGAGGCTGAATTATGAGTAGAAAATCTTCATTTCGCCTGTGCCCTGAAATATCTAGTTCCCAGTATCCATGTGGAATCTTCTCAGAGAATGGCTCAACTCTCCTGCCTGGGAGAAAGGAGCAGATGGTCTTATTAACAAAACAAAAGATGGAGCTGAGAGCCAGAGAGAAATTCTACCTTTAAAAAAATCGTAAAAAGGAAAAATTACCAAAAAAAATGAGACAGGAGCAGAGAGAGACAGAGACCCTCAGAGACACAGAGACAGGGATAGAAGGCCAGAGGGGCTCCCTACCACACTACCTTTGCTTGCTAGAGGCTGAATTATGAGTAGAAAATCTTCATTTCGCCTGTGCCCTGAAATATCTAGTTCCCAGTATCCATGTGGAATCTTCTCAGAGAATGGCTCAACTCTCCTGCCTGGGAGAAAGGAGCAGAAGGGCTTATTAACAAAACAAAAGATGGAGCTGAGAGCCAGAGAGAAATTCTACCTTTAAAAAAAATCGTAAGAAGGAAAAATTACCAAAAAAATGAGGAGACAGGAGCAGAGAGAGACAGAGACCTCAGAGACACAGAGACAGGAATAGAAGGCCAGAGGGGCTCCCTACCACACTAGCTTTGCTTGCTGGAGGCTGAATTGTGAGTAGAAAATCTTCATTTCGCCTGTGCCCTGAAATATCTAGTTCCCAGTATCCATGTGGAATCTTCTCAGAGAATGGCTCAACTCTCCTGCCTGGGAGAAAGGAGCAGAAGGGCTTATTAACAAAACAAAAGATGGAGCTGAGAGCCAGAGAGAAATTCTACCTTTAAAAAAATCGTAAAAAGGAAAAATTACCAAAAAAAATGAGGAGACAGGAGCAGAGAGAGACAGAGACCTCAGAGACACAGAGACAGGGAGAGAAGGCCAGAGGGGCTCCCTACCACACTAGCTTTGCTTGCTGGAGGCTGAATTATGAGTAGAAAATCTTCATTTCGCCTGTGCCCTGAAATATCTAGTTCCCAGTATCCATGTGGAATCTTCTCAGAGAATGGCTCAACTCTCCTGCATGGGAGAAAGGAGCAGATGGTCTTATTAACAAAACAAAAGATGGAGCTGAGAGCCAGAGAGAAATTCTACCTTTAAAAAAATCGTAAAAAGGAAAAATTACCAAAAAAAATGAGACAGGAGCAGAGAGAGACAGAGACCTCAGAGACACAGAGACAGGGATAGAAGGCCAGAGGGGCTCCCTACCACACTAGCTTTGCTTGCTAGAGGCTGAATTATGAGTAGAAAATCTTCATTTCGCCTGTGCCCTGAAATATCTAGTTCCCAGTATCCATGTGGAATCTTCTCAGAGAATGGCTCAACTCTCCTGCCTGGGAGAAAGGAGCAGAAGGGCTTATTAACAAAACAAAAGATGGAGCTGAGAGCCAGAGAGAAATTCTACCTTTAAAAAAAATCGTAAGAAGGAAAAATTACCAAAAAAATGAGGAGACAGGAGCAGAGAGAGACAGAGACCTCAGAGACACAGAGACAGGAATAGAAGGCCAGAGGGGCTCCCTACCACACTAGCTTTGCTTGCTGGAGGCTGAATTGTGAGTAGAAAATCTTCATTTCGCCTGTGCCCTGAAATATCTAGTTCCCAGTATCCATGTGGAATCTTCTCAGAGAATGGCTCAACTCTCCTGCCTGGGAGAAAGGAGCAGAAGGGCTTATTAACAAAACAAAAGATGGAGCTGAGAGCCAGAGAGAAATTCTACCTTTAAAAAAAATCGTAAAAAGGAAAAATTACCATAAAAAAAATGAGGAGACAGGAGCAGAGGGAGACAGAGACCTCAGAGACACAGAGACAGGGACAGAAGGCCAGAGGTGCTCCCTACCACACTAGCTTTGCTTGCTGGAGGCTGAATTATGAGTAGAAAATCTTCATTTCGCCTGTGCCCTGAAATAACTATTTCCCAGTATCCATGTGGAATCTTCTCAGAGAATGGCTCAACTCTCCTGCCTGGGAGAAAGGAGCAGAAGGTCTTATTAACAAAACAAAAGATGGAGCTGAGAGCCAGAGAGAAATTCTACCTTTAAAAAAATCGTAAAAAGGAAAAATTACCAAAAAAAATGAGACAGGAGGAGAGAGAGACAGAGACCTCAGAGACACAGAGACAGGGATAGAAGGCCAGAGGGGCTCCCTACCACACTAGCTTTGCTTGCTGGAGGCTGAATTATGAGTAGATAATCTTCATTTCGCCTGTGCCCTGAAATATCTACTTCCCAGTATCCATGTGGAATCTTCTCAGAGAATGGCTCAACTCTCCTGCCTGGGAGAAAGGAGCAGAAGGGCTTATTAACAAAACAAAAGATGGAGCTGAGAGCCAGAGAGAAATTCTACCTTTAAAAAAATCGTAAAAAGGAAAAATTACCAAAAAATGAGGAGACAGGAGCAGAGAGAGACAGAGACCTCAGAGACACAGAGACAGGGACAGAAGGCCAGAGGGGCTCCCTACCACACTAGCTTTGCTTGCTGGAGGCTGAATTATGAGTAGAAAATCTTCATTTCGCCTGTGCCCTGAAATATCTAGTTCCCAGTATCCATGTGGAATCTTCTGAGAGAATGGCTCAACTCTCCTGCCTGGGAGAAAGGAGCAGAAGGTCTTATTAACAAAACAAAAGATGGAGCTGAGAGCCAGAGAGAAATTCTACCTCTAAAAAAATCGTAAAAAGGAAAAATTACCAAAAAAAATGAGACAGGAGCAGAGAGAGACAGAGACCTCAGAGACACAGAGACAGGGATAGAAGGCCAGAGGGGCTCCCTACCACACTAGCTTGTCTTGCTGGAGGCTGAATTATGAGTAGAAAATCTTCATTTCGCCTGTGCCCTGAAATATCTAGTTCCCAGTATCCATGTGGAATCTTCTCAGAGAATGGCTCAACCCTCCTGCCTGGGAGAAAGGAGCAGAAGGGCTTATTAACAAAACAAAAGATGGAGCTGAGAGCCAGAGAGAAATTCTACCTTTAAAAAAATCGTAAAAAGGAAAAATTACCAAAAAAATGAGGAGACAGGAGCAGAGAGAGACAGAGACCTCAGAGACACAGAGACAGGGATATAAGGCCAGAGGGGCTCCATACCACACTAGCTTTGCTTGCTGGAGGCTGAATTATGAGTAGAAAATCTTCATTTCGCCTGTGCCCTGAAATATCTAGTTCCCAGTATCCATGTTCAAACTTCTCAGAGAATGGCTCAACTCTCCTGCCTGGGAGAAAGGAGCAGAAGGGCTTATTAACTAAACAAATGATGGAGCTGAGAGCCAGAGAGAAATTCTACCTTTAAAAAAATCGTAAAAAGGAAAAATTACCAAAAAAAAATGAGGAGACTGGAGTAGAGAGAGACAGAGACCTCAGAGACACAGAGAAATGGACAGAAGGCCAGAGGTTCTCCCTACCACACTACCTTTGCTTGCTCGAGGCTGAATTATGAGTAGAAAATCTTCATTTCGCCTGTGCCCTGAAATATCTAGTTCCCAGTATCCATGTGGAATCTTCTCAGAGAATGGCTCAACTCTCCTGCCTGGGAGAAAGGAGCAGAAGGGCTTATTAACAAAACAAAAGATGGAGCTGAGAGCCAGAGAGAAATTCTACCTTTAAAAAAATCGTAAAGAGGATAAATTACCAAAAAAAATGAGGAGACAGGTGCAGAGAGAGACAGAGACCTCAGAGATTCAGAGACAGGGATAGAAGGCCAGAGGGGCTCCCTACCACACTAGCTTTGCTTGCTGGAGGCTGAATTATGAGTAGAAAATCTTCATTTCGCCTGTGCCCTGAAATATCTAGTTCCCAGTATCCATGTGGAATCTTCTCAGAGAATGGCTCAACTCTCCTGCCTGGGAGAAAGGAGCAGAAGGGCTTATTAACAAAACAAAAGATGGAGCTGAGAGCCAGAGAGAAATTCTACCTTTAAAAAAATCGTAAAAAGGAAAAATTTCCAAAAAAAAATGAGGAGACAGGAGCAGAGGGAGGCAGAGACCTCAGAGACACAGAGACAGGGATAGAAGGCCAGAGGGGCTCCCTACCACACTAGCTTTGCTTGCTGGAGGCTGAATTATGAGTAGAAAATCTTCATTTCGCCTGTGCCCTGAAATATCTAGTTCCCAGTATCCATGTGGAAGCTTCTCAGAGAATGGCTCAACTCTCCTGCCTGGGAGAAAGGAGCAGAAGGGCTTATTAACTAAACAAAAGATGGAGCTGAGAGCCAGAGAGAAATTCTACCTTTAAAAAAAATCGTAAAAAGGAAAAATTACCAAAAAAAAATGAGGAGACAGGAGCAGAGGGAGACAGAGACCTCAGAGACACAGAGACAGGGACAGAAGGCAAGAGGGGGCTCCCTACCACACTAGCTTTGCTTGCTGGAGGCTGAATTATGAGTAGAAAATCTTCATTTCGCCTGTGCCCTGAAATATCTAGTTCCCAGTATCCATGTGGAATCTTCTCAGAGAATGGCTCAACTCTCCTGCCTGGGAGAAAGGAGCAGATGGTCTTATTAACAAAACAAAAGATGGAGCTGAGAGCCAGAGAGAAATTCTACCTTTAAAAAAATCGTAAAAAGGAAAAATTACCAAAAAAAATGAGACAGGAGCAGAGAGAGACAGAGACCTCAGAGACACAGAGACAGGGATAGAAGGCCAGAGGGGCTCCCTACCACACTAGCTTTGCTTGCTAGAGGCTGAATTATGAGTAGAAAATCTTCATTTCGCCTGTGCCCTGAAATATCTAGTTCCCAGTATCCATGTGGAATCTTCTCAGAGAATGGCTCAACTCTCCTGCCTGGGAGAAAGGAGCAGAAGGGCTTATTAACAAAACAAAAGATGGAGCTGAGAGCCAGAGAGAAATTCTACCTTTAAAAAAATCGTAAGAAGGAAAAATTACCAAAAAAATGAGGAGACAGGAGCAGAGAGAGACAGAGACCTCAGAGACACAGAGACAGGAATAGAAGGCCAGAGGGGCTCCCTACCACACTAGCTTTGCTTGCTGGAGGCTGAATTGTGAGTAGAAAATCTTCATTTCGCCTGTGCCCTGAAATATCTAGTTCCCAGTATCCATGTGGAATCTTCTCAGAGAATGGCTCAACTCTCCTGCCTGGGAGAAAGGAGCAGAAGGGCTTATTAACAAAACAAAAGATGGAGCTGAGAGCCAGAGAGAAATTCTACCTTTAAAAAAAATCGTAAAAAGGAAAAATTACCATAAAAAAATGAGGAGACAGGAGCAGAGGGAGACAGAGACCTCAGAGACACAGAGACAGGGACAGAAGGCCAGAGGTGCTCCCTACCACACTAGCTTTGCTTGCTGGAGGCTGAATTATGAGTAGAAAATCTTCATTTCGCCTGTGCCCTGAAATAACTATTTCCCAGTATCCATGTGGAATCTTCTCAGAGAATGGCTCAACTCTCCTGCCTGGGAGAAAGGAGCAGAAGGTCTTATTAACAAAACAAAAGATGGAGCTGAGAGCCAGAGAGAAATTCTACCTTTAAAAAAATCGTAAAAAGGAAAAATTACCAAAAAAAATGAGACAGGAGGAGAGAGAGACAGAGACCTCAGAGACACAGAGACAGGGATAGAAGGCCAGAGGGGCTCCCTACCACACTAGCTTTGCTTGCTGGAGGCTGAATTATGAGTAGATAATCTTCATTTCGCCTGTGCCCTGAAATATCTACTTCCCAGTATCCATGTGGAATCTTCTCAGAGAATGGCTCAACTCTCCTGCCTGGGAGAAAGGAGCAGAGGGGCTTATTAACAAAACAAAAGATGGAGCTGAGAGCCAGAGAGAAATTCTACCTTTAAAAAAATCGTAAAAAGGAAAAATTACCAAAAAATGAGGAGACAGGAGCAGAGAGAGACAGAGACTTCAGAGACACAGAGACAGGGACAGAAGGCCAGAGGGGCTCCCTACCACACTAGCTTTGCTTGCTGGAGGCTGAATTATGAGTAGAAAATCTTCATTTCGCCTGTGCCCTGAAATATCTAGTTCCCAGTATCCATGTGGAATCTTCTGAGAGAATGGCTCAACTCTCCTGCCTGGGAGAAAGGAGCAGAAGGTCTTATTAACAAAACAAAAGATGGAGCTGAGAGCCAGAGAGAAATTCTACCTCTAAAAAAATCGTAAAAAGGAAAAATTACCAAAAAAAATGAGACAGGAGCAGAGAGAGACAGAGACCTCAGAGACACAGAGACAGGGATAGAAGGCCAGAGGGGCTCCATACCACACTAGCTTTGCTTGCTGGAGGCTGAATTATGAGTAGAAAATCTTCATTTCGCCTGTGCCCTGAAATATCTAGTTCCCAGTATCCATGTTCAAACTTCTCAGAGAATGGCTCAACTCTCCTGCCTGGGAGAAAGGAGCAGAAGGGCTTATTAACTAAACAAATGATGGAGCTGAGAGCCAGAGAGAAATTCTACCTTTAAAAAAATCGTAAAAAGGAAAAATTACCAAAAAAAAATGAGGAGACTGGAGTAGAGAGAGACAGAGACCTCAGAGACACAGAGAAATGGACAGAAGGCCAGAGGTTCTCCCTACCACACTACCTTTGCTTGCTCGAGGCTGAATTATGAGTAGAAAATCTTCATTTCGCCTGTGCCCTGAAATATCTAGTTCCCAGTATCCATGTGGAATCTTCTCAGAGAATGGCTCAACTCTCCTGCCTGGGAGAAAGGAGCAGAAGGGCTTATTAACAAAACAAAAGATGGAGCTGAGAGCCAGAGAGAAATTCTACCTTTAAAAAAATCGTAAAGAGGATAAATTACCAAAAAAAATGAGGAGACAGGTGCAGAGAGAGACAGAGACCTCAGAGATTCAGAGACAGGGATAGAAGCCCAGAGGGGCTCCCTACCACACTAGCTTTGCTTGCTGGAGGCTGAATTATGAGTAGAAAATCTTCATTTCGCCTGTGCCCTGAAATATCTAGTTCCCAGTATCCATGTGGAATCTTCTCAGAGAATGGCTCAACTCTCCTGCCTGGGAGAAAGGAGCAGAAGGGCTTATTAACAAAACAAAAGATGGAGCTGAGAGCCAGAGAGAAATTCTACCTTTAAAAAAATCGTAAAAAGGAAAAATTTCCAAAAAAATGAGGAGACAGGAGCAGAGGGAGGCAGAGACCTCAGAGACACAGAGACAGGGATAGAAGGCCAGAGGGGCTCCCTACCACACTAGCTTTGCTTGCTGGAGGCTGAATTATGAGTAGAAAATCTTCATTTCGCCTGTGCCCTGAAATATCTAGTTCCCAGTATCCATGTGGAAGCTTCTCAGAGAATGGCTCAACTCTCCTGCCTGGGAGAAAGGAGCAGAAGGGCTTATTAACTAAACAAAAGATGGAGCTGAGAGCCAGAGAGAAATTCTACCTTTAAAAAAAATCGTAAAAAGGAAAAATTACCAAAAAAAAATTAGGAGACAGGAGCAGAGGGAGACAGAGACCTCAGAGACACAGAGACAGGGACAGAAGGCAAGAGGGGCTCCCTACCACACTAGCTTTGCTTGCTGGAGGCTGAATTATGAGTAGAAAATCTTCATTTCGCCTGTGCCCTGAAATATCTAGTTCCCAGTATCCATGTGGAATCTTCTCAGAGAATGGCTCAACTCTCCTGCCTGGGAGAAAGGAGCAGAAGGTCTTATTAACAAAACAAAAGATGGAGCTGAGAGCCAGAGAGAAATTCTACCTTTAAAAAAATCGTAAAAAGGAAAAATTACCAAAAAAAATGAGACAGGAGCAGAGAGAGACAGAGACCTCAGAGACACAGAGACAGGGATAGAAGGCCAGAGGGGCTCCCTACCACACTAGCTTTGCTTGCTGGAGGCTGAATTATGAGTAGAAAATCTTCATTTCGCCTGTGCCCTGAAATATCTAGTTCCCAGTATCCATGTGGAATCTTCTCAGAGAATGGCTCAACTCTCCTGCCTGGGAGAAAGGAGCAGAAGGGCTTATTAACAAAACAAAAGATGGAGCTGAGAGCCAGAGAGAAATTCTACCTTTAAAAAAATCGTAAAAAGGAAAAATTACCAAAAAAATGAGGAGACAGGAGCAGAGAGAGACAGAGACCTCAGAGACACAGAGACAGGGATATAAGGCCAGAGGGGTTCCATACCACACTAGCTTTGCTTGCTGGAGGCTGAATTATGAGTAGAAAATCTTCATTTCGCCTGTGCCCTGAAATATCTAGTTCCCAGTATCCATGTGGAATCTTCTCAGAGAATGGCTCAACTCTCCTGCCTGGGAGAAAGGAGCAGAAGGGCTTATTAACTAAACAAAAGATGGAGCTGAGAGCCAGAGAGAAATTCTACCTTTAAAAAAATCGTAAAAAGGAAAAATTACCAAAAAAAAATGAGCAGACAGGAGCAGAGGGAGACAGAGACCTCAGAGACACAGAGACAGGGATAGAAGGCCAGAGGGGCTCCCTACCACACTAGCTTTGCTTGCTGGAGGCTGAATTATGAGTAGAAAATCTTCATTTCGCCTGTGCCCTGAAATATCTAGTTCCCAGTATCCATGTGGAATCTTCTCAGAGAATGGCTCAACTCTCCTGCCTGGGAGAAAGGAGCAGAAGGGCTTATTAACAAAACAAAAGATGGAGCTGAGATCCAGAGAGAAATTCTACCTTTAAAAAAATCGTAAAAGGGAAAAATTACCAAAAAAATGAGGAGACAGGAGCAGAGAGAGACAGAGAACTCAGACACACAGAGACAGGGACAGAAGGCCAGAGGGGCTCCCTACCACACTAGCTTTGCTTGCTGGAGGCTGAATTATGAGTAGAAAATCTTCATTTCGCCTGTGCCCTGAAATATCTAGTTCCCAGTATCCATGTGGAAGCTTCTCAGAGAATGGCTCAACTCTCCTGCCTGGGAGAAAGGAGCAGAAGGGCTTATTAACCAAACAAAAGATGGAGCTGAGAGCCAGAGAGAAATTCTACCTTTAAAAAAATCGTAAAAAGGAAAAATTACCAAAAAAAATGAGGAGACAGGAGCAGAGAGAGACAGAGAATTCAGAGACACAGAGACAGGGACAGAAGGCCAGAGGGGCTCCCTACCACACTAGCTTTGCTTGCTGGAGGCTGAATTATGAGTAGAAAATCTTCATTTCGCCTGTGCCCTGAAATATCTAGTTCCCAGTATACATGTGGAATCTTCTCAGAGAATGGCTCAACTCTCCTGCCTGGGAGAAAGGAGCAGAAGGGCTTATTAACAAAACAAAAGATGGAGCTGAGAGCCAGAGAGAAATTCTACCTTTAAAAAAAATCGTAAAAAGGAAAAATTACCAAAAAAAATGAGACAGGAGCAGAGAGAGACAGAGACCTCAGAGACACAGAGACAGGGATAGAAGGCCAGAGGGGCTCCCTACCACACTAGCTTTGCTTGCTGTAGGCTGAATTATGAGTAAAAAATCTTCATTTCGCCTGTGCCCTGAAATATCTAGTTCCCAGTATCCATGTGGAATCTTCTCAGAGAATGGCTCAACTCTCCTGCCTGGGAGAAAGGAGCAGAAGGGCTTATTAACTAAACAAAAGATGGAGCTGAGAGCCAGAGAGAAATTCTACCTTTAAAAAAATCGTAAAAAGGAAAAATTACCAAAAAAAAATGAGGAGTCAGGAGCAGAGGGAGACAGAGTCCTCAGAGACACAGAGACAGGGATAGAAGGCCAGAGGGGCTCCCTACCACACTAGCTTTGCTTGCTGGAGGCTGAATTATGAGTAGAAAATCTTCATTTCGCCTGTGCTCTGAAATATCTAGTTCCCAGTATCCATGTGGAATCTTCTCAGAGAATGGCTCAACTCTCCTGCCTGGGAGAAAGGAGCAGAAGGGCTTATTAACAAATCAAAAGACGGAGCTGAGAACCAGAGAGAAATTCTACCATTAAAAAAATCGTAAAAAGGAAAAATTACCAAAAAAAAAATGAGGAGACAGGAGCAGAGAGAGACAGAGACCTCAGAGACACAGAGACAGGGATAGAAGGCCACAGGGGCTCCCTACCACACTAGCTTTGCTTGCTGGAGGCTGAATTATGAGTAGAAAATCTTCATTTCGCCTGTGCCCTGAAATATCTAGTTCCCAGTATCCATGTGGAATCTTCTCAGAGAATGGCTCAACTCTCCTGCCTGGGAGAAAGGAGCAGAAGGGCTTATTAACAAAACAAAAGATGGAGCTGAGAGCCAGAGAGAAATTCTACCTTTAAAAAAATCGTAAAAAGGAAAAATTACCAAAAAAATGAGGAGACAGGAGCAGAGAGAGGCAGAGACCTCAGAGACACAGAGACAGGGATAGAAGGCCAGAGGGGCTCCATACCACACTAGCTTTGCTTGCTGGAGGCTGAATTATGAGTAGAAAATCTTCATTTCGCCTGTGCCCTGAAATATCTAGTTCCCAGTATCCATGTGGAATCTTCTCAGAGAATGGCTCAACTCTCCTGCCTGGCAGAAAGGAGCAGAAGGGCTTATTAACAAAACAAAAGATGGAGCTGAGAGCCAGAGAGAAATTCTACCTTTAAAAAAATCGTAAAAAGGAAAAATTACCAAAAAAAATGAGGAGACAGGAGCAGAGAGAGACAGAGAACTCAGAGACACAGAGACAGGGACAGAAGGCCAGAGGGGCTCCCTACCACACTGGCTTTGCTTGCTGGAGGCTGAATTATGAGTAGAAAATCTTCATTTCGCCTGTGCCCTGAAATATCTAGTTCCCAGTATCCATGTGGAAACTTCTCAGAGAATGGCTCAACTCTCCTGCCTGGGAGAAAGGAGCAGAAGGTCTTATTAACAAAACAAAAGATGGAGCTGAGAGCCAGAGAGAAATTCTACCTTTAAAAAAATCGTAAAAAGGAAAAATTACCAAAAAAAATGAGACAGGAGCAGAGAGAGACAGAGACCTCAGAGACACAGAGACAGGGATAGAAGGCCAGAGGGGCTCCCTACCACACTACCTTTGCTTGCTGTAGGCTGAATTATGAGTAGAAAATCTTCATTTCGCCTGTGCCCTGAAATATCTAGTTCCCAGTATCCATGTGGAATCTTCTAAGAGAATGGCTCAACTCTCCTGCCTGGGAGAAAGGAGCAGAAGGGCTTATTAACAAAACAAAAGATGGAGCTGAGAGCCAGAGAGAAATTCTACCTTTAAAAAAATCGTAAGAAGGAAAAATTACCAAAAAAATGAGGAGACAGGAGCAGAGAGAGACAGAGACCTCAGAGACACAGAGACAGGAATAGAAGGCCAGAGGGGCTCCCTACCACACTAGCTTTGCTTGCTGGAGGCTGAATTGTGAGTAGAAAATCTTCATTTCGCCTGTGCCCTGAAATATCTAGTTCCCAGTATCCATGTGGAATCTTCTCAGAGAATGGCTCAACTCTCCTGCCTGGGAGAAAGGAGCAGAAGGGCTTATTAACAAAACAAAAGATGGAGCTGAGAGCCAGAGAGAAATTCTACCTTTAAAAAAAATCGTAAAAAGGAAAAATTACCATAAAAAAATGAGGAGACAGGAGCAGAGGGAGACAGAGACCTCAGAGACACAGAGACAGGGACAGAAGGCCAGAGGTGCTCCCTACCACACTAGCTTTGCTTGCTGGAGGCTGAATTATGAGTAGAAAATCTTCATTTCGCCTGTGCCCTGAAATAACTATTTCCCAGTATCCATGTGGAATCTTCTCAGAGAATGGCTCAACTCTCCTGCCTGGGAGAAAGGAGCAGAAGGTCTTATTAACAAAACAAAAGATGGAGCTGAGAGCCAGAGAGAAATTCTACCTTTAAAAAAATCGTAAAAAGGAAAAATTACCAAAAAAAATGAGACAGGAGGAGAGAGAGACAGAGACCTCAGAGACACAGAGACAGGGATAGAAGGAAAGAGGGGCTCCCTACCACACTAGCTTTGCTTGCTGGAGGCTGAATTATGAGTAGATAATCTTCATTTCGCCTGTGCCCTGAAATATCTACTTCCCAGTATCCATGTGGAATCTTCTCAGAGAATGGCTCAACTCTCCTGCCTGGGAGAAAGGAGCAGAAGGGCTTATTAACAAAACAAAAGATGGAGCTGAGAGCCAGAGAGAAATTCTACCTTTAAAAAAATCGTAAAAAGGAAAAATTACCAAAAAATGAGGAGACAGGAGCAGAGAGAGACAGAGACCTCAGAGACACAGAGACAGGGACAGAAGGCCAGAGGGGCTCCCTACCACACTAGCTTTGCTTGCTGGAGGCTGAATTATGAGTAGAAAATCTTCATTTCGCCTGTGCCCTGAAATATCTAGTTCCCAGTATCCATGTGGAATCTTCTGAGAGAATGGCTCAACTCTCCTGCCTGGGAGAAAGGAGCAGAAGGTCTTATTAACAAAACAAAAGATGGAGCTGAGAGCCAGAGAGAAATTCTACCTCTAAAAAAAATCGTAAAAAGGAAAAATTACCAAAAAAAATGAGACAGGAGCAGAGAGAGACAGAGACCTCAGAGACACAGAGACAGGGATAGAAGGCCAGAGGGGCTCCCTACCACACTAGCTTGTCTTGCTGGAGGCTGAATAATGAGTAGAAAATCTTCATTTCGCCTGTGCCCTGAAATATCTAGTTCCCAGTATCCATGTGGAATCTTCTCAGAGAATGGCTCAACCCTCCTGCCTGGGAGAAAGGAGCAGAAGGTCTTATTAACAAAACAAAAGATGGAGCTGAGAGCCAGAGAGAAATTCTACCTTTAAAAAAATCGTAAAAAGGAAAAATTACCAAAAAAATGAGGAGACAGGAGCAGAGAGAGACAGAGACCTCAGAGACACAGAGACAGGGATAGAAGGCCAGAGGGGCTCCATACCACACTAGCTTTGCTTGCTGGAGGCTGAATTATGAGTAGAAAATCTTCATTTCGCCTGTGCCCTGAAATATCTAGTTCCCAGTATCCATGTTCAAACTTCTCAGAGAATGGCTCAACTCTCCTGCCTGGGAGAAAGGAGCAGAAGGGCTTATTAACTAAACAAATGATGGAGCTGAGAGCCAGAGAGAAATTCTACCTTTAAAAAAATCGTAAAAAGGAAAAATTACCAAAAAAAAATGAGGAGACTGGAGTAGAGAGAGACAGAGACCTCAGAGACACAGAGAAATGGACAGAAGGCCAGAGGTTCTCCCTACCACACTACCTTTGCTTGCTGGAGGCTGAATTATGAGTAGAAAATCTTCATTTCGCCTGTGCCCTGAAATATCTAGTTCCCAGTATCCATGTGGAAGCTTCTCAGAGAATGGCTCAACTCTCCTGCCTGGGAGAAAGGAGCAGAAGGGCTTATTAACAAAACAAAAGATGGAGCTGAGAGCCAGAGAGAAATTCTACCTTTAAAAAAATCGTAAAAAGGAAAAATTTCCAAAAAAAATGAGGAGACAGGAGCAGAGGGAGGCAGAGACCTCAGAGACACAGAGACAGGGATAGAAGGCCAGAGGGGCTCCCTACCACACTAGCTTTGCTTGCTGGAGGCTGAATTATGAGTAGAAAATCTTCATTTCGCCTGTGCCCTGAAATATCTAGTTCCCAGTATCCATGTGGAAGCTTCTCAGAGAATGGCTCAACTCTCCTGCCTGGGAGAAAGGAGCAGAAGGGCTTATTAACTAAACAAAAGATGGAGCTGAGAGCCAGAGAGAAATTCTACCTTTAAAAAAAATCGTAAAAAGGAAAAATTACCAAAAAAAAATGAGGAGACAGGAGCAGAGGGAGACAGAGACCTCAGAGACACAGAGACAGGGACAGAAGGCAAGAGGGGCTCCCTACCACACTAGCTTTGCTTGCTGGAGGCTGAATTATGAGTAGAAAATCTTCATTTCGCCTGTGCCCTGAAATATCTAGTTCCCAGTATCCATGTGGAATCTTCTCAGAGAATGGCTCAACTCTCCTGCCTGGGAGAAAGGAGCAGATGGTCTTATTAACAAAACAAAAGATGGAGCTGAGAGCCAGAGAGAAATTCTACCTTTAAAAAAATCGTAAAAAGGAAAAATTACCAAAAAAAATGAGACAGGAGCAGAGAGAGACAGAGACCTCAGAGACACAGAGACAGGGATAGAAGGCCAGAGGGGCTCCCTACCACACTAGCTTTGCTTGCTAGAGGCTGAATTATGAGTAGAAAATCTTCATTTCGCCTGTGCCCTGAAATATCTAGTTCCCAGTATCCATGTGGAATCTTCTCAGAGAATGGCTCAACTCTCCTGCCTGGGAGAAAGGAGCAGAAGGGCTTATTAACAAAACAAAAGATGGAGCTGAGAGCCAGAGAGAAATTCTACCTTTAAAAAAATCGTAAGAAGGAAAAATTACCAAAAAAATGAGGAGACAGGAGCAGAGAGAGACAGAGACCTCAGAGACACAGAGACAGGAATAGAAGGCCAGAGGGGCTCCCTACCACACTAGCTTTGCTTGCTGGAGGCTGAATTGTGAGTAGAAAATCTTCATTTCGCCTGTGCCCTGAAATATCTAGTTCCCAGTATCCATGTGGAATCTTCTCAGAGAATGGCTCAACTCTCCTGCCTGGGAGAAAGGAGCAGAAGGGCTTATTAACAAAACAAAAGATGGAGCTGAGAGCCAGAGAGAAATTCTACCTTTAAAAAAAATCGTAAAAAGGAAAAATTACCATAAAAAAATGAGGAGACAGGAGCAGAGGGAGACAGAGACCTCAGAGACACAGAGACAGGGACAGAAGGCCAGAGGTGCTCCCTACCACACTAGCTTTGCTTGCTGGAGGCTGAATTATGAGTAGAAAATCTTCATTTCGCCTGTGCCCTGAAATAACTATTTCCCAGTATCCATGTGGAATCTTCTCAGAGAATGGCTCAACTCTCCTGCCTGGGAGAAAGGAGCAGAAGGTCTTATTAACAAAACAAAAGATGGAGCTGAGAGCCAGAGAGAAATTCTACCTTTAAAAAAATCGTAAAAAGGAAAAATTACCAAAAAAAATGAGACAGGATGAGAGAGAGACAGAGACCTCAGAGACACAGAGACAGGGATAGAAGGCCAGAGGGGCTCCCTACCACACTAGCTTTGCTTGCTGGAGGCTGAATTATGAGTAGAAAATCTTCATTTCGCCTGTGCCCTGAAATATCTACTTCCCAGTATCCATGTGGAATCTTCTCAGAGAATGGCTCAACTCTCCTGCCTGGGAGAAAGGAGCAGAAGGGCTTATTAACAAATCAAAAGACGGAGCTGAGAACCAGAGAGAAATTCTACCATTAAAAAAATCGTAAAAAGGAAAAATTACCAAAAAAAAAATGAGGAGACAGGAGCAGAGAGAGACAGAGACCTCAGAGACACAGAGACAGGGATAGAAGGCCACAGGGGCTCCCTACCACACTAGCTTTGCTTGCTGGAGGCTGAATTATGAGTAGAAAATCTTCATTTCGCCTGTGCCCTGAAATATCTAGTTCCCAGTATCCATGTGGAATCTTCTCAGAGAATGGCTCAACTCTCCTGCCTGGGAGAAAGGAGCAGAAGGGCTTATTAACAAAACAAAAGATGGAGCTGAGAGCCAGAGAGAAATTCTACCTTTAAAAAAATCGTAAAAAGGAAAAATTACCAAAAAATGAGGAGACAGGAGCAGAGAGAGGCAGAGACCTCAGAGACACAGAGACAGGGATAGAAGGCCAGAGGGGCTCCATACCACACTAGCTTTGCTTGCTGGAGGCTGAATTATGAGTAGAAAATCTTCATTTCGCCTGTGCCCTGAAATATCTAGTTCCCAGTATCCATGTGGAATCTTCTCAGAGAATGGCTCAACTCTCCTGCCTGGCAGAAAGGAGCAGAAGGGCTTATTAACAAAACAAAAGATGGAGCTGAGAGCCAGAGAGAAATTCTACCTTTAAAAAAATCGTAAAAAGGAAAAATTACCAAAAAAAATGAGGAGACAGGAGCAGAGAGAGACAGAGAACTCAGAGACACAGAGACAGGGACAGAAGGCCAGAGGGGCTCCCTACCACACTGGCTTTGCTTGCTGGAGGCTGAATTATGAGTAGAAAATCTTCATTTCGCCTGTGCCCTGAAATATCTAGTTCCCAGTATCCATGTGGAAACTTCTCAGAGAATGGCTCAACTCTCCTGCCTGGGAGAAAGGAGCAGAAGGTCTTATTAACAAAACAAAAGATGGAGCTGAGAGCCAGAGAGAAATTCTACCTTTAAAAAAATCGTAAAAAGGAAAAATTACCAAAAAAAATGAGACAGGAGCAGAGAGAGACAGAGACCTCAGAGACACAGAGACAGGGATAGAAGGCCAGAGGGGCTCCCTACCACACTACCTTTGCTTGCTGTAGGCTGAATTATGAGTAGAAAATCTTCATTTCGCCTGTGCCCTGAAATATCTAGTTCCCAGTATCCATGTGGAATCTTCTAAGAGAATGGCTCAACTCTCCTGCCTGGGAGAAAGGAGCAGAAGGGCTTATTAACAAAACAAAAGATGGAGCTGAGAGCCAGAGAGAAATTCTACCTTTAAAAAAATCGTAAGAAGGAAAAATTACCAAAAAAATGAGGAGACAGGAGCAGAGAGAGACAGAGACCTCAGAGACACAGAGACAGGAATAGAAGGCCAGAGGGGCTCCCTACCACACTAGCTTTGCTTGCTGGAGGCTGAATTGTGAGTAGAAAATCTTCATTTCGCCTGTGCCCTGAAATATCTAGTTCCCAGTATCCATGTGGAATCTTCTCAGAGAATGGCTCAACTCTCCTGCCTGGGAGAAAGGAGCAGAAGGGCTTATTAACAAAACAAAAGATGGAGCTGAGAGCCAGAGAGAAATTCTACCTTTAAAAAAAATCGTAAAAAGGAAAAATTACCATAAAAAAATGAGGAGACAGGAGCAGAGGGAGACAGAGACCTCAGAGACACAGAGACAGGGACAGAAGGCCAGAGGTGCTCCCTACCACACTAGCTTTGCTTGCTGGAGGCTGAATTATGAGTAGAAAATCTTCATTTCGCCTGTGCCCTGAAATAACTATTTCCCAGTATCCATGTGGAATCTTCTCAGAGAATGGCTCAACTCTCCTGCCTGGGAGAAAGGAGCAGAAGGTCTTATTAACAAAACAAAAGATGGAGCTGAGAGCCAGAGAGAAATTCTACCTTTAAAAAAATCGTAAAAAGGAAAAATTACCAAAAAAAATGAGACAGGAGGAGAGAGAGACAGAGACCTCAGAGACACAGAGACAGGGATAGAAGGAAAGAGGGGCTCCCTACCACACTAGCTTTGCTTGCTGGAGGCTGAATTATGAGTAGATAATCTTCATTTCGCCTGTGCCCTGAAATATCTACTTCCAGTATCCATGTGGAATCTTCTCAGAGAATGGCTCAACTCTCCTGCCTGGGAGAAAGGAGCAGAAGGGCTTATTAACAAAACAAAAGATGGAGCTGAGAGCCAGAGAGAAATTCTACCTTTAAAAAAATCGTAAAAAGGAAAAATTACCAAAAAATGAGGAGACAGGAGCAGAGAGAGACAGAGACCTCAGAGACACAGAGACAGGGACAGAAGGCCAGAGGGGCTCCCTACCACACTAGCTTTGCTTGCTGGAGGCTGAATTATGAGTAGAAAATCTTCATTTCGCCTGTGCCCTGAAATATCTAGTTCCCAGTATCCATGTGGAATCTTCTGAGAGAATGGCTCAACTCTCCTGCCTGGGAGAAAGGAGCAGAAGGTCTTATTAACAAAACAAAAGATGGAGCTGAGAGCCAGAGAGAAATTCTACCTCTAAAAAAATCGTAAAAAGGAAAAATTACCAAAAAAAATGAGACAGGAGCAGAGAGAGACAGAGACCTCAGAGACACAGAGACAGGGATAGAAGGCCAGAGGGGCTCCCTACCACACTAGCTTGTCTTGCTGGAGGCTGAATAATGAGTAGAAAATCTTCATTTCGCCTGTGCCCTGAAATATCTAGTTCCCAGTATCCATGTGGAATCTTCTCAGAGAATGGCTCAACCCTCCTGCCTGGGAGAAAGGAGCAGAAGGTCTTATTAACAAAACAAAAGATGGAGCTGAGAGCCAGAGAGAAATTCTACCTTTAAAAAAATCGTAAAAAGGAAAAATTACCAAAAAAATGAGGAGACAGGAGCAGAGAGAGACAGAGACCTCAGAGACACAGAGACAGGGATAGAAGGCCAGAGGGGCTCCATACCACACTAGCTTTGCTTGCTGGAGGCTGAATTATGAGTAGAAAATCTTCATTTCGCCTGTGCCCTGAAATATCTAGTTCCCAGTATCCATGTTCAAACTTCTCAGAGAATGGCTCAACTCTCCTGCCTGGGAGAAAGGAGCAGAAGGGCTTATTAACTAAACAAATGATGGAGCTGAGAGCCAGAGAGAAATTCTACCTTTAAAAAAATCGTAAAAAGGAAAAATTACCAAAAAAAAATGAGGAGACTGGAGTAGAGAGAGACAGAGACCTCAGAGACACAGAGAAATGGACAGAAGGCCAGAGGTTCTCCCTACCACACTACCTTTGCTTACTGGAGGCTGAATTATGAGTAGAAAATCTTCATTTCGCCTGTGCCCTGAAATATCTAGTTCCCAGTATCCATGTGGAATCTTCTCAGAGAATGGCTCAACTCTCCTGCCTGGGAGAAAGGAGCAGAAGGGCTTATTAACAAAACAAAAGATGGAGCTGAGAGCCAGAGAGAAATTCTACCTTTAAAAAAATCGTAAAGAGGATAAATTACCAAAAAAAATGAGGAGACAGGTGCAGAGAGAGACAGAGACCTCAGAGATTCAGAGACAGGGATAGAAGCCCAGAGGGGCTCCCTACCACACTAGCTTTGCTTGCTGGAGGCTGAATTATGAGTAGAAAATCTTCATTTCGCCTGTGCCCTGAAATATCTAGTTCCCAGTATCCATGTGGAATCTTCTCAGAGAATGGCTCAACTCTCCTGCCTGGGAGAAAGGAGCAGAAGGGCTTATTAACAAAACAAAAGATGGAGCTGAGAGCCAGAGAGAAATTCTACCTTTAAAAAAATCGTAAAAAGGAAAAATTTCCAAAAAAAATGAGGAGACAGGAGCAGAGGGAGGCAGAGACCTCAGAGACACAGAGACAGGGATAGAAGGCCAGAGGGGCTCCCTACCACACTAGCTTTGCTTGCTGGAGGCTGAATTATGAGTAGAAAATCTTCATTTCGCCTGTGCCCTGAAATATCTAGTTCCCAGTATCCATGTGGAAGCTTCTCAGAGAATGGCTCAACTCTCCTGCCTGGGAGAAAGGAGCAGAAGGGCTTATTAACTAAACAAAAGATGGAGCTGAGAGCCAGAGAGAAATTCTACCTTAAAAAAAAATCGTAAAAAGGAAAAATTACCAAAAAAAAATGAGGAGACAGGAGCAGAGGGAGACAGAGACCTCAGAGACACAGAGACAGGGACAGAAGGCAAGAGGGGCTCCCTACCACACTAGCTTTGCTTGCTGGAGGCTGAATTATGAGTAGAAAATCTTCATTTCGCCTGTGCCCTGAAATATCTAGTTCCCAGTATCCATGTGGAATCTTCTCAGAGAATGGCTCAACTCTCCTGCCTGGGAGAAAGGAGCAGATGGTCTTATTAACAAAACAAAGATGGAGCTGAGAGCCAGAGAGAAATTCTACCTTTAAAAAAATCGTAAAAAGGAAAAATTACCAAAAAAAATGAGACAGGAGCAGAGAGAGACAGAGACCTCAGAGACACAGAGACAGGGATAGAAGGCCAGAGGGGCTCCCTACCACACTAGCTTTGCTTGCTAGAGGCTGAATTATGAGTAGAAAATCTTCATTTCGCCTGTGCCCTGAAATATCTAGTTCCCAGTATCCATGTGGAATCTTCTCAGAGAATGGCTCAACTCTCCTGCCTGGGAGAAAGGAGCAGAAGGGCTTATTAACAAAACAAAAGATGGAGCTGAGAGCCAGAGAGAAATTCTACCTTTAAAAAAATCGTAAGAAGGAAAAATTACCAAAAAAATGAGGAGACAGGAGCAGAGAGAGACAGAGACCTCAGAGACACAGAGACAGGAATAGAAGGCCAGAGGGGCTCCCTACCACACTAGCTTTGCTTGCTGGAGGCTGAATTGTGAGTAGAAAATCTTCATTTCGCCTGTGCCCTGAAATATCTAGTTCCCAGTATCCATGTGGAATCTTCTCAGAGAATGGCTCAACTCTCCTGCCTGGGAGAAAGGAGCAGAAGGGCTTATTAACAAAACAAAAGATGGAGCTGAGAGCCAGAGAGAAATTCTACCTTTAAAAAAAATCGTAAAAAGGAAAAATTACCATAAAAAAATGAGGAGACAGGAGCAGAGGGAGACAGAGACCTCAGAGACACAGAGACAGGGACAGAAGGCCAGAGGTGCTCCCTACCACACTAGCTTTGCTTGCTGGAGGCTGAATTATGAGTAGAAAATCTTCATTTCGCCTGTGCCCTGAAATAACTATTTCCCAGTATCCATGTGGAATCTTCTCAGAGAATGGCTCAACTCTCTCCTGCCTGGGAGAAAGGAGCAGAAGGTCTTATTAACAAAACAAAAGATGGAGCTGAGAGCCAGAGAGAAATTCTACCTTTAAAAAAATCGTAAAAAGGAAAAATTACCAAAAAAAATGAGACAGGATGAGAGAGAGACAGAGACCTCAGAGACACAGAGACAGGGATAGAAGGCCAGAGGGGCTCCCTACCACACTAGCTTTGCTTGCTGGAGGCTGAATTATGAGTAGAAAATCTTCATTTCGCCTGTGCCCTGAAATATCTACTTCCCAGTATCCATGTGGAATCTTCTCAGAGAATGGCTCAACTCTCCTGCCTGGGAGAAAGGAGCAGAAGGGCTTATTAACAAAAACAAAAGATGGAGCTGAGAGCCAGAGAGAGAAATTCTACCTTTAAAAAAATCGTAAAAAGGAAAAATTACCAAAAAATGATGAGACAGGAGCAGAGAGAGACAGAGACCTCAGAGACACAGAGACAGGGACAGAAGGCCAGAGGGGCTCCCTACCACACTAGCTTTGCTTGCTGGAGGCTGAATTATGAGTAGAAAATCTTCATTTCGCCTGTGCCCTGAAATATCTAGTTCCCAGTATCCATGTGGAATCTTCTGAGAGAATGGCTCAACTCTCCTGCCTGGGAGAAAGGAGCAGAAGGTCTTATTAACAAAACAAAAGATGGAGCTGAGAGCCAGAGAGAAATTCTACCTCTAAAAAAATCGTAAAAAGGAAAAATTACCAAAAAAAATGAGACAGGAGCAGAGAGAGACAGAGACCTCAGAGACACAGAGACAGGGATAGAAGGCCAGAGGGGCTCCCTACCACACTAGCTTGTCTTGCTGGAGGCTGAATTATGAGTAGAAAATCTTCATTTCGCCTTGCCCTGAAATATCTATTTCCCAGTATCCATGTGGAATCTTCTCAGAGAATGGCTCAACTCTCCTGCCTGGGAGAAAGGAGCAGAAGGGCTTATTAACAAAACAAAAGATGGAGCTGAGAGCCAGAGAGAAATTCTACCTTTAAAAAAATCGTAAAAAGGAAAAAATTACCAAAAAAATGAGGAGACAGGAGCAGAGAGAGACAGAGACCTCAGAGACACAGAGACAGGGATAGAAGGCCAGAGGGGCTCCATACCACACTAGCTTTGCTTGCTGGAGGCTGAATTATGAGTAGAAAATCTTCATTTCGCCTGTGCCCTGAAATATCTAGTTCCCAGTATCCATGTTCAAACTTCTCAGAGAATGGCTCAACTCTCCTGCCTGGGAGAAAGGAGCAGAAGGGCTTATTAACTAAACAAATGATGGAGCTGAGAGCCAGAGAGAAATTCTACCTTTAAAAAAATCGTAAAAAGAGGAAAAATTACCAAAAAAAAATGAGGAGACTGGAGTAGAGAGAGAGACAGAGACCTCAGAGACACAGAGAAATGGACAGAAGGCCAGAGGTTCTCCCTACCACACTACCTTTGCTTGCTCGAGGCTGAATTATGAGTAGAAAAATCTTCATTTCGCCTGTGCCCTGAAATATCTAGTTCCCAGTATCCATGTGGAATCTTCTCAGAGAATGGCTCAACTCTCCTGCCTGGGAGAAAGGAGCAGAAGGGCTTATTAACAAAACAAAAGATGGAGCTGAGAGCCAGAGAGAAATTCTACCTTTAAAAAAATCGTAAAGAGGATAAATTACCAAAAAAAATGAGGAGACAGGTGCAGAGAGAGACAGAGACCTCAGAGATTCAGAGACAGGGATAGAAGCCCAGAGGGGCTCCCTACCACACTAGCTTTGCTTGCTGGAGGCTGAATTATGAGTAGAAAATCTTCATTTCGCCTGTGCCCTGAAATATCTAGTTCCAGTATCCATGTGGAATCTTCTCAGAGAATGGCTCAACTCTCCTGCCTGGGAGAAAGGAGCAGAAGGGCTTATTAACAAAACAAAAGATGGAGCTGAGAGCCAGAGAGAAATTCTACCTTTAAAAAAATCGTAAAAAGGAAAAATTTCCAAAAAAAATGAGGAGACAGGAGCAGAGGGAGGCAGAGACCTCAGAGACACAGAGACAGGGATAGAAGGCCAGAGGGGCTCCCTACCACACTAGCTTGCTTGCTGGAGGCTGAATTATGAGTAGAAAATCTTCATTTCGCCTGTGCCCTGAAATATCTAGTTCCCAGTATCCATGTGGAAGCTTCTCAGAGAATGGCTCAACTCTCCTGCCTGGGAGAAAGGAGCAGAAGGGCTTATTAACTAAACAAAAGATGGAGCTGAGAGCCAGAGAGAAATTCTACCTTTAAAAAAATATCGTAAAAAGGAAGAAATTACCAAAAAAAAATGAGGAGACAGGAGCAGAGGGAGACAGAGACCTCAGAGACACAGAGACAGGGACAGAAGGCAAGAGGGGCTCCCTACCACACTAGCTTTGCTTGCTGGAGGCTGAATTATGAGTAGAAAATCTTCATTTCGCCTGTGCCCTGAAATATCTAGTTCCCAGTATCCATGTGGAATCTTCTCAGAGAATGGCTCAACTCTCCTGCCTGGGAGAAAGGAGCAGAAGGTCTTATTAACAAAACAAAAGATGGAGCTGAGAGCCAGAGAGAAATTCTACCTTTAAAAAAATCGTAAAAAGGAAAAATTACCAAAAAAAATGAGACAGGAGCAGAGAGAGACAGAGACCTCAGAGACACAGAGACAGGGATAGAAGGCCAGAGGGGCTCCCTACCACACTAGCTTTGCTTGCTGGAGGCTGAATTATGAGTAGAAAATCTTCATTTCGCCTGTGCCCTGAAATATCTAGTTCCCAGTATCCATGTGGAATCTTCTCAGAGAATGGCTCAACTCTCCTGCCTGGGAGAAAGGAGCAGAAGGGCTTATTAACAAAACAAAAGATGGAGCTGAGAGCCAGAGAGAAATTCTACCTTAAAAAAATCGTAAAAAGGAAAAATTACCAAAAAAATGAGGAGACAGGAGCAGAGAGAGACAGAGACCTCAGAGACACAGAGACAGGGATATAAGGCCAGAGGGGCTCCATACCACACTAGCTTTGCTTGCTGGAGGCTGAATTATGAGTAGAAAATCTTCATTTCGCCTGTGCCCTGAAATATCTAGTTCCCAGTATCCATGTGGAATCTTCTCAGAGAATGGCTCAACTCTCCTGCCTGGGAGAAAGGAGCAGAAGGGCTTATTAACTAAACAAAAGATGGAGCTGAGAGCCAGAGAGAAATTCTACCTTCAAAAAAATCGTAAAAGGAAAAATTACCAAAAAAAAATGAGGAGACAGGAGCAGAGGGAGACAGAGACCTCAGAGACACAGAGACAGGGATAGAAGGCCAGAGGGGCTCCCTACCACACTAGCTTTGCTTGCTGGAGGCTGAATTATGAGTAGAAAATCTTCATTTCGCCTGTGCCCTGAAATATCTAGTTCCCAGTATCCATGTGGAATCTTCTCAGAGAATGGCTCAACTCTCCTGCCTGGGAGAAAGGGAGCAGAAGGGCTTATTAACAAAACAAAAGATGGAGCTGAGATCCAGAGAGAGAATTCTACCTTTAAAAAAATCGTAAAAAGGAAAAATTACCAAAAAAATGAGGAGACAGGAGCAGAGAGAGACAGAGAACTCAGAGACACAGAGACAGGGACAGAAGGCCAGAGGGGCTCCCTACCACACTAGCTTTGCTTGCTGGAGGCTGAATTATGAGTAGAAAATCTTCATTTCGCCTGTGCCCTGAAATATCTAGTTCCCAGTATCCATGTGGAACCTTCTCAGAGAATGGCTCAACTCTCCTGCCTGGGAGAAAGGAGCAGAAGAGCTTATTAACAAAACAAAAGATGGAGCTGAGAGCCAGAGAGAAATTCTACCTTTAAAAAAAAATCGTAAAAAGGAAAAATTACCAAAAAAAATGAGACAGGAGCAGAGAGAGACAGAGACCTCAGAGACACAGAGACAGGAATAGAAGGCCAGAGGGGCTCCCTACCACACTAGCTTTGCTTGCTGTAGGCTGAATTATGAGTAGAAAATCTTCATTTCGCCTGTGCCCTGAAATAACTAGTTCCCAGTATCCATGTGGAATCTTCTAAGAGAATGGCTGAACTCTCCTGCCTGGGAGAAAGGAGCAGAAGTGCTTATTAACAAAACAAAAGATGGAGCTGAGAGCCAGAGAGAAATTCTACCTTAAAAAAATCGTAAGAAGGAAAAATTACCAAAAAAATGAGGAGACAGGAGCAGAGAGAGACAGAGACCTCAGAGACACAGAGACAGGTATAGAAGGCCAGAGGGGTTCCCTACCACACTAGCTTTGCTTGCTGGAGGCTGAATTGTGAGTAGAAAATCTTCATTTCGCCTGTGCCCTGAAATATCTAGTTCCCAGTATCCATGTGGAATCTTCTCAGAGAATGGCTCAACTCTCCTGCCTGGGAGAAAGGAGCAGAAGGGCTTATTAACAAAACAAAAGATGGAGCTGAGAGCCAGAGAGAAATTCTACCTTTAAAAAAAATCGTAAAAAGGAAAAATTACCATAAAAAAATGAGGAGACAGGAGCAGAGGGAGACAGAGACCTCAGAGACACAGAGACAGGGAAAGAAGGCCAGAGGTGCTCCCTACCACACTAGCTTTGCTTGCTGGAGGCTGAATTATGAGTAGAAAATCTTCATTTCGCCTGTGCCCTGAAATAACTATTTCCCAGTATCCATGTGGAATCTTCTCAGAGAATGGCTCAACTCTCCTGCCTGGGAGAAAGGAGCAGAAGGTCTTATTAACAAAACAAAAGATGGAGCTGAGAGCCAGAGAGAAATTCTACCTTTAAAAAAATCATAAAAAGGAAAAATTTCCAAAAAAAATGAGACAGGAGCAGAGAGAGACAGAGACCTCAGAGACACAGAGACAGGGATAGAAGGCCAGAGGGGCTCCCTACCACACTAGCTTGTCTTGCTGGAGGCTGAATTATGAGTAGAAAATCTTCATTTCGCCTGTGCCCTGAAATATCTAGTTCCCAGTATCCATGTGGAATCTTCTCAGAGAATGGCTCAACTCTCCTGCCTGGGAGAAAGGAGCAGAAGGGCTTATTAACAAAACAAAAGATGGAGCTGAGAGCCAGAGAGAAATTCTACCTTTAAAAAAATCGTAAAAAGGAAAAATTACCAAAAAAATGAGGAGACAAGAGCAGAGAGAGACAGAGACCTCAGAGACACAGAGACAGGGATAGAAGGCCAGAGGGGCTCCATACCACACTACCTTTGCTTGCTGGAGGCTGAATTATGAGTAGAAAATCTTCATTTCGCCTGTGCCCTGAAATATCTAGTTCCCAGTA